>JBBMOC010001178.1:0-13861 GCA_037975185.1 Centropyge bicolor | reverse complement strand
CATGTTTTGAACCAGGCTGTAAATATGTTTTTTTCTGTGGTAAAATCGGACATTTTAACATGGGGCTCAAATGTAATTGACTCCCTTCTGCGGCCTGCTCTAGTGGTTATTCGAGGAACTGCAGCTTTTTTGCATTTCCGCATTGGCTTCATTTTTCAGCGCTGGAGGTTGCCGCTCGGTACACACACACACACACACACACACACACACACACACACACATGCATATTAAGCCACACCCATGTGTTTCACGTCTGTAGGTGACTCTGGGAGCACAATTATATCTAATGTGGCTGCAGCAGTAAAAAGCCGGAGTCTGTCCATTATTGTCTTCCACAGCCATTAACTACATTAGCAGGTTGCATGTCAGGAGATTAATGCAATTATTGATGCAAACATAACACCAAGCGGCTCATTCATTACTTGGTCCAAACAGCTCTGGAACGAGCTGCAGCCGTCGCTTCAAACACGAACGTTTTTATCAGCTCAGCAAGAATCCAAACGTCACAGTGTTGATCATTTGATAATTAAAGCTCTTACTCTGACTGACAGAGCTCGAGGGGCGGCGATGGGGGCTGACTGCACGGTGGTCCAGACTGGAATGTCTCACAGATACTGGATGGATTACTATAAATACTTCATCAGATTTGACTAATCTTCAAACGTCACCAGCAGGTTGACAGTTTTCTGATGCTGATGTTTCATTGGTACAGTATAATTCACCATGTTGTTTTAGCGTGTTAGCATACAAGCTAATTAGCACTGAACGAAGTAAAACTGAGGCTGACGGGAATGCTGTTAGTTTCGCTGGTATTTATATGAAAATTTTGGACAAAGTGAAATTTTGACCAGATGAAGGCGCTGATGAAAGTTAAGATAAAATTAAAGTTCATCCTCTGGGGACCATGATTGTGTGTGTGCACCAGATTGTACAATCCATGCACTGGTTGTCAAGATATTTCAACGAAGAACAAAGCCATAAATGATATAAAAAAATGGTGTTTAATAAGATAAGAGTCAGTGTTCAGTTCATGACTGAAACACAGAGCTGCATCATGTCTCTGTTTCCACCAAGTTCAGACTATAAATCATCGTGAGCCAGTTTCACTTTCAACATGTTTCCACCGGCTTCAGACTGTTCTTGAACATCTATTGATGTTGATCTGAAGAGTCTGAATTCTAAAATACCTTCGGTGCCATTAGATAAAGGATTTCCAACAGAATCATGACGTCACCAGACGATGCAGAAATGACACACACACACGTCGTCTCGGGCTGGATGTTTGCGTCGGCCTCGACTTTTAAGAGGAAGAGCTTTTGTGGTTGAAATTTAATTTCCTAGAAGCATCTCAGCCATTTGTCATACATTTGTTTATACATGATTCCCTCGGGCCAGAGCCGGCTTTACTGAGATCAACTGGACTTTATTTGCCATTTGACAAGAGAAAGCAATATCTTTTTTTTTTTTTTACATTGGAGCTTTTAAGCGATCCCACCCAAAGTTTTACGGTGGGAGCCTCTGCCGCCGTGTCTGATGGGTTTGGCACGCACCATGAACGCCCTCCACTTTTTTTTTTTTTTTACACACGCTAGTCAAAGTGCTCTCAGCGAGATGAGCTTACATGACTAATATTTTTGCGAGCATGCGAGCGGAGAACATGCCTCCAGACGCTGGCAGTCACAACACAACAGGTCAGCTGCCAGCAGAGGAGAGTTGAAGATGAAAAGAGGGGAATATCTGCCGCGGCGTTTCAGCTCCGACTGACGCCGCCGTCGGAAGCGGGAAGCGTGTGAGGTGATCCTGGCCCATTATTGCTCTGTTTCTAATCCTCGCCCACTTGTTAGTATCTGTTTTCATTCAGTCTCTCCAGATCTGAGCGTCGGGGCGATAATGATTGATTGATGATCGCAGCGCCGCGGCCCAGGCGTTGGGCTTGTTATGGTGCGGCGGCGGCGGGGAGCGAAGGCGCCCGGCCCTGCCTGAGATTACACAGGAAATGGATTGGACAGCGGAGAAGGTCTGGCATCTCATTTGTGAGTTTCCCAAACTTCTTCTTGTTGTTGTTCTCTCTCTCTCCGCTCCTATCGGCCCGATCTCGAGTCGACACAGATGCATCACTCAAAGCTCATTTTTGTGGGCGAAGTCATGGCTGAGATAAATCCCACATGAGCAGGAAACACAGCCGTTAAATCCAAGAGTGAATCCGCTCTCAGCACAACGTGAAGACCAGTCATGTCTGTTTCATTACAGTCGCCTGATTCTGGTTTAAGATTTTCAGTTTCAGACCTTCCACTGCTCAGTGTTTTAGGGAAAGTGCAGCTTTGTGAGTTGATCAGTAAAACACAATCAGGACAAAGAGGAGTTTCAACATTTTGTACTTTTGTTGTCAGCTTAACATCTTCTAGTGTAACCGGTCTGAGCTGACACATGGCTCTGCATTGTGTAAAAACCAAGGAGGAGACGAGGGCAATCTCTGCCAATCAGGAGGGGTTTATTCTCTCTCTCTCTGCACAAAACATATAAAAATCAGTACAGCATTTCATCTCGGCATTTCACATCCGCACCTCTCTAAAACCAGAGAAAAGGACAGCATGCTCTGTGAAAAACCGCTACCATGCTCCCTTAGCTTAAAAGCTAACACTTAGCATACTATGAACAAATGCTGCACTGCTAAAATGAATAAACAAACAAACTTAAAAGTGAATGTGCAACAGCAGCTAGCATGTGTGACCCCTTTACCATAAAAAAAAAAAACCCTGCAACCACACTTAACATCTCCGCTGTAATTCATTATTTTAACACGGACCATCCGCACTACTCACCTCTCCTCATGGCGTCAGTAGACGACTGAGGAAAGTAGCGCGAAACTAAAGGATGTTACCTCACAGAGTCAAAGGTCACATGATGAAAATATATGATATCAAAATAAAAGCTCCCAAAAAGAAATACAGAAACAAGCATAAACACACAAGAAAAACAACAACATATGAACAAGCTTGAAACAGGAATTTGGTGAAATATGAACTTAATACATTTATACATTCGTTACACAAGTTTAAAAAGATAAAGCTGTTCATATTCAGTATTTCTTTTATTGTCTAATCCCATGAGGAGCCTGAAATACTACTGTGAAATGTATTAATCCTCCTCTGTGAGTAACTAAACTACAGCTGTTTTAGAAATATTAAATATTTGTGACACATTTTCAGAGATTGACTCATCACCAAAGGACAAAATAGAGAAATCAGAAATATCAAGAAATGGATCAAAACTATCAACACATAGATGGTTTTGTTTTTCATGGGATTGCTCACAGATTACAAAAAGCTGATTCTAGTTTTGAGACGAACAAAGGTGCAATCAAAGTTTGAAGAAACTCAAACTTATTAACTTTGTGAAAAAGTTCAGCAGCAGATTTCTTCTCTCATCTATTTGGAGCAAAGGCTTCGTCTCCGAACATGAAATATTAGCTCAGGCTCAGTGAGATTTTTAAGATGTGAGTTTTTGCTTCTATTGATTTGAGATTGAATCTTCACATATGTGTTTGTCAGGGAGATAAGTTGTTCAGTGGCGGCTCAGACTCGTTAACAGCTCCCTCAGAGACGTTCAGTCAAACTCAGCTGTGAGAGCGTTTTGCTGTAAACGCTCGCTTCCTTGATGCGAGTGTCTCTGAATGAACGGGATCATTCACACTGAGATATGCACACGGCTTTGAAGAGGCTCTTTTGAAGTGTATCACAGGGCTCCGACCGGGCAGGAGAGCGACGCGACGTGGCTCTGTTTAGTGTCGAAAGCTGAGAGAAAACCCAGCGTGAAAAAGCAATGAGTGAAAAATGATGGTTGTTCATCACCTTTTCAATCCACCTCGCATCATTTCAGTGTCTGAATGGAGCCTCATATGAAACACTGCTGCTCAGGTACAATGAAAGATTTTCTTTTTGCAGATTTTTTTGCACATCTCCATATATGATTAATATAACATCCCTCTGTCGATTAACAGAAACCTCATGAGATCAGTTCTTCACTGCAAAGAGAGAGAAGAAACTGCAGAGAAGTTTAGAAAAAAAGGTTTGAAGTTTTCAGAATGGAAACTATAGAACTGACAGAAAGCTTGTTCTATATTAATCTGATGTCTTTGTCGACTGATTACTCCTAAAAAAAATAAGTCACAGAGCCCACAGATGCTGCAGTCTGCGTCTGACACTCAGCTCAACAAACTGAGCTCCCTCAGCTCTCTGGTTCATTAATCAACTGCCAGCTGAACGCATGTGACTGAGGGGGAGACAAAGGATGGAGGAGGGAAACAGGTGGAAACAATCAGCAATCCTGAAGGTGGGAAAAGGCACAAAGACAGGAAGTAAAGCAATGAAATACACCTGATGTCATGCTCTTACAAAATAAAACAGGAAGTAGCTTAAACCACAACAGTAAGTTTGTGATTTAAAGGCAACATTTTTTTTCCATCATGAATTGATTGATTGATGATTGATTCCTTATTTAATTATGTGTCCTGACAAACTGAATAACTAACATGTCAGTTATCAAAATGCATATTTTGTATTTAACCTATAGATACAAGAAAAAGAAAATTCATAGCTGTAATTTTAGGAAGTGGAGACCCTGCATTTAGTCTTAAATTTAAAAAGCAGTATAAATGGAAACTTTTTTAAAATTATAGTAAAACAGATGTCAGAGTCAGATAAAGGTTAAAACTCATTTCAACCAGATATGTTGTTACTGAGCTTTGCTTTGTTGAACACTATTGTTATTTGAACCTTGGGAAAATGGAATTCCTTTTCCAAGGACAAAATTGACGGCCGAGCTTTGTCCCCAATTAAACCAATACAGGCCCTCTGCACGCAATTACAGCCACACTGCTATTTGTTCCATGTGGTTTTAAACCCATCTTGTCTGCTGTCGGAGGCGGGACGAGCGGCTGCTGTTGCGTGTTGTCGGACGCGCGGCGACGAGCACGGACAAGGCCGCTCGGCCCGCAACAATGGCCGATCACTGTCAGCTGCCGGGGCCAGATATTCATGAGTCGGCGGGGGCCTCCAAGGACGCGGGGCCCTCTGCTGAAAACACAGGCTATCATCACTCGCTCCCTGTGATCACACACATCTTCTCTGTGGGATGAACAAACGTCGGCCCCTCTTCTCGTCCTTCTGTTCCCAGAGCTGAGGCATCTGCCAAAAGTTTGTGTGCGAGCGAGGGAATAAAGATGGAGGGAGAGCTACAGAGAGAGAGAGAGAGAACAACCCACCAGCCCTTTATCGTCCTGTCCCTCAAAGCCGCGGCGCTCGACTGAAGGTTCAGAGAAAGAGACAGAGGAAAGAAGGTCAAGTGTGATTCGACGATCAAAAGCAGCGCTCGCAATCTTTGGGAGAAACTTTGTTGATTTGCTCTTTGTGTGAGAGAGAGAGAGAATATTCAGCCATTGAATCAAGGCCTATTGTGTTAGACAGCCTCCACCCTTCCTCCAATACACAAACAATCAACACAGCGCACTCACACACCAACGGCGCAGAGACTCGTCGACGTTAGACTTTCTTGTTTTCCAGATTTCTCTTTTTTTTTCCTTCGTCCTCTCTATTTGAAGCATTTGTGGAGCAGGTAAATCCAATTTGTCTAAGTTGGAGCACTGATAGGCCAGAGAGAGAGAGGGGGGGGGAGAGAGAGAGAGAGAGAGAGGGAGAGCGAGAGAGAGAGAGGGAGGGAAGGAGAGAGAAAGACAGAGGGAGAGAGAGAGAGGGAGAGGCAGGGAGAGCGAGGGAGGGGGCGAGAGAGAGAGAGAGAGACACAGAGAGAGAGACACATGGAGTGAGAGAGACCGAGAGAGAGGGAGTGAGCGAGAGAGACCGAGAGAGACAGGGGGGGGAGGGGGGAGGAGAGAGGGAGAATCGATCTGTGTCTGTGAATGTAATACAAAAAGAGTTGAATCTAGAGGGCAACAAAGGAGCCTGAGGGATGGACGGATCAGGGAAATGTGGTTTAATGAAAGCCCTGAAATTACATTTGATTAGTGGTTTGGACAGAAAAAGGAACGGTAACATGTTAAAGAAAAGAGAAAAGCATATAAACAGATAACAGAAAAGTCTGACCTTTAACAGAGTGAATGAGTGACTTATCAGAATCCAAGCTCTCAGCAGTAATTCATTTAAAATGTTGCACAGTTAATACAGTTTACATTGATTAAATAAACTATTTATTCTGATGCCTGTGCAGCAGGAAACACACTCCCTTCATCTGCATGTGCATTTCTCTCTGAGCATGCATGTGTGTGTTTTCAGAGGAAGCTCTGGCTCCGGCCAAGAGAAGGATTTATAAAACTTGACAATTGCAGGCTTAGAGGAGCTCGCCTTATTGATTTTCATTATCCGGTTTCATCGCTGTCACATGAAATCAACACTAATGGCATCAAGGCTCATCAGCATTGGCTCGGAAGCTCTGGAACGAGGAGGAACTGCAGCAACAAGAAACAGGCCGCTCAGTGTGTGTGTGTGTGTGTGTGTGTGTGTGTGTGTGTGTGTAGTGAGCCGTGTTGATCTGAAAGGACAAAGACATAATCAGTTGTTTGTCTGCTGAGCAGCTAAAATTAAAACTAATACAGAAATGTTTTTAAGCTGATTTCTCGGCTACTAAACATCACGAAGCATCACATCATGTTTTTACCACGTGCTTTGCAAAATAACATTGTTCTGTAGGTCCGCTTTGGGCCGTGTTCACGCTTGCAAGGCCACGCGCTCATTCTCACGGCGGCACGTTTTTCTGTCCGCGTGCACGAGATGTGACCTTCAGCCGACGGCAGCGAGATGAGCCGAGGAATTTTCCCTGGATTGAAGGAATAGCACAGTGTTTTGGAAAATGTGCCTATTAGCTGTGTTGCAGACAGATGAATGAGAGTGTTGAT
Source organism: Centropyge bicolor (assembly GCA_037975185.1). NCBI lineage: Eukaryota > Metazoa > Chordata > Actinopteri > Pomacanthidae > Centropyge > Centropyge bicolor. Next base: position 6,951 of record JBBMOC010001178.1, on the reverse strand, counting down.
GTTAGCAGATGCTAGCTGAGGTTAGCATGCAGGCTGGAAACACAGGGAACCTGAAGCAAGTCCAATGGGAACAGAGCGAACGTGCAGTTTGTTGATGCCTCCCATAGACTGTATAAAATATGGACGTAGTGTCCGTGACGTCACCCATAGGTTTCTGAAGAGCAAAAATGAAGCAAATCGTAGTGCGTAGCCATCTTGGTAGCCTACCTCCGGTTACTCCAAATATGGACAAAGAGCTGGAGCGAGGGCGGAGCTGAGGCGGGTCGAATGAACGCTATTGGCTGAAAAAATTCGAAATAATCAAACTAGCTACGGCTAACCAGCTAGGTTAAATGCTAAATGTCGTTGCTAGTTGGCTAACCCCACGACGATCTCTTTCCCAAACTCAGTGACTAGAATTAGCCGGGGTGACGCCCTTTAGACCGTCAGTGGCTAGTTGTCAATCAAAGTGGCGCCACTTAGATTGACAGCTATGAATTGTGCATAATGATGTATGCTGTATATTTTAAACCAACGCCTTATAAAAAAATTCGCCAGAGTTGTCATGGAGTAGAAAAACAGCTTATGAGACTAGCGCCATGTTTTGAACTAGGCTGTAAATATGTTTTTTTCTGTGGTAAAATTGGACATTTTAACATGGGGCTCAAATGTAATTGACTCCCTTCTGCGGCCTGCTCTAGTGGTTATTCGAGGAACTGCAGCTTTTTTGCACTTCCGCATTGGCTTCATTTTTCAGCGCCGGAGGTTGCCGCTTGGTGCCTCCTCATCATTTATCCATGTTCTATTGGACTTCCTGTCTGTGTAACTGTCTGTGTAACTGCCTGTGTAACTGTCTGTGCTGTGCAGTTATATGAGCGACACGACAAACAAACTGATGAGAGAAGCAGCTGATTATTCATAATTCATTCATAAGCAGCGTATTATTGACTGTGCAGGAGAATCAAATCTGCATAAACAGTTTTACAAACACTCATATTATTATACATCAGCTCCAATTGATATATAAGTTGGTGCCTGGAGACGTGATGATCGACCTTCTTCCTGTTGTTGCTCCAGTGCAAATCAGAGCGGGATTAATGCAACAGTTTCCTTTAAAGCTGCTCACAGATCATTGGAGTCTTTATGTTCAGAACAGGGAAATAAGTTATTTAAGAGTAGGACTGTCATTTCTCCTGCAGATCTGGAGGATCATCAAGTTCAGTTTGAATCATTCTGCATTAATAATGAAGAATTAAATGTCAACAACCAGCTGCTTAATGAAAGTACATTTTCTCATGAAACTGCTCAAAGATTTTAAAATGAATTTGCCCATTACATAATCGAGATCCAGCCTCGTTCAAACCATCATGTGTCCGTGTCTCTGAGGGACGTTTATCCATCAGTTACTGTTTCACCATCCCATCATCTGTGAACACGTCTCTTCTGTTTTAACCACAGTGAATCACACAATGTATAATTAGCTCCAATCATTTTCACTTTGCTTTCTTGAAGCTCACCTGTCAATGAAACTTTCACTGCAGCTGCTTCACAGAGAAAGTCCTTCGCTTTGTGAAGTGAGACTGAAACAAAGGGTTTAATTTAACTCTGAACTTTTGATTGTCAGACTCTGAAGGATTAAAGTTTTCAAGGATTCACTAGTTGGACAAGACTGTTTAAAGCTATGGAGACGCCATGTTCTTCCTGCTTCTGTTCATACTTTGTCTGATGCTTTGTCAGACATGTTTGTATTTAATTAGCTTGCGGCTCATTAAAGTTTAAAGGTAAGTGGTGCTAACATCCCACAGCTTGAACCTTGTGTGGAAACAACCAAAACAACTGATCGACAGAAAATGGGAATGAATCTGCTTCCGACTGATATAAAGCATCAGAAATAAAGATCTGTCAGCAGCCGGCCTCAAATAAAGGCCGGGCCCTCTCACTTCAGCTCAGCTAAATAAAAATCCTGTATTTGAGAATTTATGGTGTTAGCCGACTGATAAAGCCGAGCTGCAGCCGAGTGAAGCTGTGCTCGCTCCGGCGGCGTCGACAGATATCGTATATCATCCTCAGTATTAGGTCCGTGTCTGACCCCGTGGCAGTAACCAGGACGTCCTGACGTTTAACTGTGGATGTGTTCATCAGGCAGGAATGTCTGCGCTCTGGGCCTCGGCCTCTCCGGCCTCCTCGCCACCTGTGTGCGAGGCTCGTTAAAACTTTATGAACGTATGAAAGGTCTGGCGTGCGTTTCATATGACACAGATAGGCCGGCCGAGGTGTCGGGGGTCAGGTTAACGTGCAGGGTGGTGTCTCAGAGAGCCAGAATGAAACCGGAGCTTCCGGGTTCTTTTCCAGAGGAAAAACGAGCTAATTCAAAATCCCACCGACGTTTGTAACGACGGTGAAAATCCTGAAACTCAACATGCAGCCTTGGAACAGAGCAATAGTTTGTCATGTCGCCTCATATGTTGAGATGTTGTTGTGCTTTCTGTAGCTACAGTCGTCTTATTTTGAATTTGCTGTTTTCAACCAAACATAGTATTTGTAGCCGGTGATGTCTGAAATATCTCAATAATTACTGCATGGATCGGAACATTTGTCACGAACAGTCATGATTCCTGGATGATGGATCCCAATAACTTCTGTGATATTACTATTATATTATTATATATTACACATATTACTATTAATATTATTATTAGTAGTAGTATTACTACTATTATAATTATATGTAGTTGGGTGTAGTATATATAACATTACCTTACTATACATGTACATGTATGTCATACAATGTATATGCTATATTATATTATACTACTACTATATGCTATATTGTATTATTTTATATTGTATTATTATTATAGTACTGTAGTACCATATTACTACATTATATTTACCATAATGCACTATAGTATTAGCATTACCACTGCTGCAATTGTACCTTGTACACACTCAGGTATACACATTCAAACTTCTGTTATCTCTACTGCCTAATTTATTGTGTCTATTCTTAGATTTTTTATTTTTTCTACTTTATATTCTACTTTATGTTTTGTATTCTAAACAGTGCAATATAGGAGAAACGATGGAGATGAGATGAGGGAACCTCCCAAAGGGATTAATAAAGTACTCTGTCTGTCTGATCCATCATCAGGTTGACATTTGCGGTTTTAGGTGAAATGTTTTGGATGAATTGCCATGAAATGTTCCACACACGATCAAGCTCCTTCACAATAAAATCATGATCCCTTGATTTGATTTTTCGGCCAAATGATCAGCAAAATTAACATCGTTCCCATCAGCCTCGGTTGTGCTTTGTGTTTATTGCTAATTAGCAAATGTTAGCATGATAGCATCCTAAGCTAAGATGGCAGACACGCAGTGCTCGTCGGCTCCAGCTCACAGTGCTGCGAGCAGGATCTCATGTTTGAAAAACACTCGTGGATGTGAGTTCGTCTCTGAGCCGTCATGTTTATGTCAAAGATCTAGCGTGCGTCTTTATGGTCTGCCCTGATTCCCAGCTTTTAATTACTGCATACATCTGTTTATGAGCGCCTGGATGCCCCCAACGCACGACTGAACACACACGTCTTTACACTTCACAAAGCACCGAATATCTGCACATGCATTTGCATGATGGTGTGTGTGTGTGCACATGTATGTGTGTGTGTGTGTGCGGTATGTGTGCATTAACCCAGCTGGGACCTGATAGGGTAATTCATCTTTTAATTCATTTATTTCCCCAGTTAAAAGACTCAGCGATTCCCCAGATAGAGTGTGAACGCAGTCGGCACTACACTGCTTATTAAAGGCGTACAAACACACAGAACCTCAGAGAGGACAGCCTTATTTCATAATTACATTTAATACTGCTTTAATCTCAACCATAACTGCCTGCTTTCAGGAGTCTGTTCCCATAAGTCTACTCCTTGTTTAGTGAGCTCGAAACGCTGATCACGTCTTTCATCAAACAAAACAACAGCTTCTGCAGCAGCTTCTTCTCCGAGGCCGGAGACGCTTGTTTTGCAGTAAACTGCAATTATGGAACATCTTAGTGACTTTTCAGTCTCACAAATACAAGAGCAGTTTTCAGCCTCAACAATGCCATACATCTGCAAAAAAACCCTTTTTTGTCCACCTGGCTCCTGCCTGAAAACAGCCTGTGTTTACTGCTTTGCCTCTGTGGGTTTTAGTCTCCATCAGCAGCACTGTCAGGACGCTGCCACTGCAAACTGCACTGCCACTTGTTGCACTTCACAAAGCTCTTATATTTTGTTATTGTCAGCAAATCCCACAAAAAAGACCAAAACCAACAGTGCTTCAGTCTGTCTCTGAATTCTTTATGACTCCCCCAGCCGACGTGGTCCTCTGCCCCCCGGCCCGGCCCGGCCCGGCCCAGCCTTTCTGAGGACGTACAGAAAAACAACTCACAAATATATAGTTTAAATTGAAAATGTCAGACATTCACCAGCTGCAGCTTCTTAAATGTGAGGATTTCTTTCATATTATGATACAGGACTGGACTCAAATCAAGCTGCTTTAGATTCTGCACAGTAAACAACACAACACAAACCAGGAGGAGCAGCAGAGGAGGGATCCCTCCCCCAGGATGGACAGAATGAAAAAAAAAATCACAATATATTTTAATGTCAAAAATATATATGATACATATGATGCACACTGCAACACATAAGTGAGTCTGTGAGTGTGAGTGTGGATCCAGGACGACATGGAGCAGCTTCAGTGGTCAGATTGAACCTGGGCCACACAACCTCCTGTCAACCACCTGGACCCAGGACAGACCACACGAACACAGGAGGAGGAGGCGGGACAACGTTCACACAGACGGACAAACACAGGAGGGAGAGAGGAAAGAGACACTTTGGTTTCTGGAACATTTGTTCGACATGTTTCACTGTTGTCTTACATTTTATAGACAAGAGGATGAGTCATGTGATCATTGATGTGTTTTTGAACAATGGCAAAATAATATCAGGCTTTGGACACACACACACACACACACACACACACACACACTTGTTATTAAGATCAATTCATTATTGTTTTGGTCTCATCATGAGATTTGTTCGACAAAAATATAATCGATTAATTATTAAGCTACACACACATTAAGAAAAAAGAAAAGAAAAAACCATCAGGTAAATGTCAGAAAACTGATTTTTCTGCTTCCTGTTGTTATTTCTGTTGCTGTTGTTGGTGTTATCAGGACAGATGTGTGTGTGGGAGTGGACATGCTTATACTGTACATATATGTAGGTGTGAGGACAAAAGGTGTAAGGCATATACTGCATGTATACAGTGAACACACACACACACTACTCCCCCCCCCCCGCGTGCCCGGCTGAGGCTGGGGAGCCGGCGGGAGCAGAGGGCCAGGTGTTGCGAGTTAGAGAGCGTCACTTCAATAACATCAGTGCAATCAGAACCTTACACCGCTCGCACAGCAGGGCGCCTCCTCAGCCGAGAGGTGCGAACAGCCGGTCACAAATTAGCCGGCCTGCACGCCTCATCCATCATCCCTTTGGTTGGTTGGGTCCTTCTTTACTTCTTACCTTCTCTGTGTCTGCACATCGACGCCGTGCACAAGCTGCACTGAGGCCAGATTAACCAACACACAGTGGAGGAACAGGTTTAAATCTGCCTTCTTTTTCTCCGTGTTGCTCGGTGAAATGGGTCTCGGGGTTGCAATTAGTGTTGTGATTAAAGGAGGAAATTGCAGCTTTATCAAGTGGCATTTATAAATGGCCCATGAATGCATCAATAGCAGAGGAACAAAGTGGCTTTAACAGGACGAGCAGAGGCGGTCTGCAGCAGTCAGTGCCCACTGTTCTGTTGATCTGCTGAAGCTGCTGTGTGAATGAAAGGTATCTGCACTAGAGGTGAGCGGATCGATCCAAATATCGATATCGATACCAAGTTGGTATCGCTATCGGATCGATACTAGCGTGGTGAGATCGATACTTTAATGTCAGTTTCGCTCTTGTATGTGCTTGTGCGGTCTCGTCAAAGTGTGTGATAATTTTTTTTTACTATTTTTTTTAAATTTAATTTTATATTTGTATTGTAGTTTCTCAACACTCTAATCAAAAGATTTTCTTTGAATTTGCTCTCATATAATAATTTTTTGTTTTTTAAAGAAAAAAATGCACACATAACAATGTTTGGGGGAAATTTTTTCACTTACTGCTCTATTGCTTCTGTTTTTAATAATAAAGTATTTTGCAGTCGCCTTTAAACTTTGCCCAAATTCTGTTCTTGGTTTTAACAAAATAATCCCAAGGAAAAACCACAAAAACACCTGAGGGTCAGCAGTGTGATGGTACATCAACCTTAAACATTAAAAGTATCGGTATTGGTATCGGTATCGGTGATACTGGCCCTGTATTTACTTGGTATTGGATCGATACCAAATCTTGCAGTATCGCACACCTCTACTCTGCACACGTATGAGAGCCGGCCCGTCTTCATGTTTATGCATGGCGGTGCATTTGTGCTCATGCATGCTCTCTGTTTGCCCGCGGTCGCTGCGGTTTATTTGTCTGTGCGTTCTCATNGCGTTCACACTCCCTCCTCCTCCAGCCTCTCTAAGCCCGGTATGAGTTAACACGTCTCATTCGCCACATTTCCCACGTTGCTCTGAGCTTTTCAGGATGGGAACATAAACCACAATATGGTACCACATCAAGCGTGTGTATGCAAAATAAAAGCGTTCCAGCTGGTTGCCGAGCCTGGATTCACTTTGTAATCCTCGGTCTTTACCTTCGGGCTGACTTCCATTATGTTTTCACACGTTAGCACGTTCATCCCTGGTTTTGTGCCTCTCCATTTTTCGCTCTCTGGTTGAGTGGGAGGCGCAGGGAAAAGAGCCTGGGGCGGGCCACCTGTGCTGTTGTGTTGTTGGTTGTGTAAATAAGTAATCAGAGGAATTAACTTCTACCAGTGTGTGTGTGTGTG
>JBBMOC010001177.1:0-13871 GCA_037975185.1 Centropyge bicolor | reverse complement strand
TTTGTCCATATTTGGAGTAACCGGAGGTAGGCTACCAAGATGGCTACACACTACGATTTGCTTCATTTTTGCTCTTCAGAAACCTATGGGTGACGTCACAGACACTACGTCCATATTTTATACAGACTATGGTCTTTATTGTTGAGCGACACTGAGGATGTTGTTGAAAGGAAACGTTACAATATGAAACACTTGTGGAAGCAGCTGTTCACCATATTCACACTGTACATGCCTCAGTCTTATCTCACCGGCTCGCTCTCACACAGATGGTTCCACACGTGAGTCCTGCAGCGAGCTGAGAGCCGACTGTAGAGAGACGCACACAGGGAAGAGACGCGCGAGGCCGACGGACTGACGGTGCAGTCAGGCAGTAAATGATGTTGGTTTAAGGCGTCACACCAGCGGTGGATTGACACCTCCTCCGGCCCCCCGCACACACACACACACACACACAGTTAACACACAGCCGCCTCTTAATGATAATGCTCTTTAAATGGCTTTATTGATTTTAATGTAGCCTACCACACATATATTTTATGAAAGTCAATACGGTAAGAGGACCAACTCCCTAATGTAAATAGCCGGTTGGAAGTCTATTAGAATGGTTATCGATGGAGGAGTGGTAATTACCTGCTGCAGCGCCGCGCTCGCTCGCCCGCTCGCTCTTTATCCAGCCGTGTCTCAGCCTGACACTTTAAAGCCACAATAGAGGCCGATATCAGGGGGGAGGCTGGTGAATATGCAATGCAAATCAATGCCCGCAGAGTCCGTGTGCTTTTGATCAATAAAGGTAAGAGAGTGAGAGTTTGGGCTGTGGAGCTTCTGTCTGTGAGCGGAGTCTCTGAACGGAGCCCCACTTTAAAAGACTCTTTATACACAGTTCAGCTCATTTTCCTCTCCTTTCATTTTTCTCCGTCCTGCTCAGCTGTTACTGCAGCTACTGTACTTCTACTACTACTGTTACTTCCACTGATACTGCCAGTACCATGGCTGGAAGGGCCCCCAGAGCCAAACAAGCTGTGGCTCCTGTTTGACTTCTCTGGGTTTGGATGCAATTTTTAAATATATGAGGAGAGTTTAAGCAAAAGCTGAAGGTTCTTTATTTTAACCCAAAATAAATGATCAGTTAATGAAACAACACAAGTCAGCTGACACATAATCATATGAGGCCTTCAGAGTCGTGTGTTGCCTCCTTTGTCTACTACTTCTACTACTGTTACTGGTGAGAGTACTGCTGATGTTAGTACTCCTACTGCTTCAAGTGTTAATATTCCTTCTGTTCATAACACTGGTACTGCTGCAGCTACTGCTACTGTTACTACTACTACTACTCATATTATTACTACGTCAACAGCTGCTAGTGTTTCAAATACTGATACTGCTACAGCCACTACTTCTGTTACTACTCGTAGTACTGCTTACACTACTACTCCTACTTCTGTTGCCATCAATATTAATATTTAGGCCTAGTACTACTACTACTAGTGCTACTAACCCACTACTCTAACCGTACTTCTGCTGCCGTCAGGACACAGGAGGGAGGATTTGGGCTGCATGTCTTCACATGAGAAGCGTCTCCATTTGCGTGGAAAATAAGAAAAAGACTCTCATGCATCCAATTCATTTCATTTCTCGTGTTCTCTCTCTCTCTCTCTCTCTCTCTCTCTCTCTCCTCTCTGTCATTTCCTTTAACTCTCTCTTTCATTCCTCCTCCTCTTCCTCGCTCGCAGCTCCACGACTGGGTGACGCCGCTTAATTGGCGACGACACTGAAACATGTCCCGTCCTGCTCTGCAGCCTCCTCTGCATAATTAAAACAAGAGCAACACTTCATCTCCGTGGCAGCGGGAGTTGGAGGAGAGAGAGGGCGACAGGGAGGAGAGAGCGAGCGAGCGAGGGAGCGAGCGGGGTGAAAGTGTCCTCCGTTATGTCTCTTCTTAAAACCTATTTTTGTAGACCGGCTTTTATCTGATGCCTTTTATCCTATTATTTGTACAAATATATTATTTTTACCCTCTGTGTCTGTCCTTTCATCTCCGGCTTCCTTCTCCCTTTACTTTTTTAATTTATTTCCACTTTGATGTTTGAACGTATTCGACTGTTGAAGCACTTTGTCAACTGTGCGTCTGAATGAATGTTTATGATTGGATTATTAATGATCTTATTAATAAGAAGCAGAAGAAAGGCTGAGGTACGGACACATACTAAGATGCTGAAGGATGGGAGGGGTTGTCGTGGCAACAGACGAGCTGGCGTGGACGAAGTCTTCATCTGAGGATGAACCAAGCGGAGCCAGCAGAACCAAACAGATGAACTGAACAAACAGCAGCTTCTCATCCGGCTACAGCAAAGACCGAAGCTTCACACTGCAGCTAATACTACTACTACAGTACTACTACAGTACTACTAACACTGCTGCTACTGTTAGGACAGCTACTACGACTGCGCTGCTAGTGTACTACAACGATAACTAGTGGTTCCCTCATTACAACCTCTGCGACTACTACAAATACTATTATAGCAGTACAGCTACAATACACAAAAACACAGCTGTTACAGTAAAGGGAGTAAATGTACTGTGTTTCTTCCCCTGCTGTAGTGCAACTGCTATTAGTACTACTTGTAGTACTAACACCGATGTTGTTCTTGATATTTATTTCTGCTACTACTAATTCTAATATTACAAGTATCACTGCTTAGTATACTAATGGATGGCTACTGCCAATATATGTCTACTCCAAAAGTACTACAACATGTGATTTATACTACAGCTCATCAACTGACTGTACATGGAACCTTCTGTTACAATTACTGCATCTACTTCAACTACTGACACTATTTCTAAACTACTGTGTCTGCTAATACTCCTGCTACTACTGCTAATACTGCTGTCAATACTACTGCCTTAAAGTAGAGCTGCTGCTGTCGTCATGGTCGAGGCGAAGCAGCTTCTGTGACCCTGACGACCTCATGTTCCTTATGTGTCAGTTGTTAGTTGTAAATCTGATCTGGAATCAGTCAAACACAGTGTGAAGCTGCATCATCGTGCACACAGTGGATATTCTTCAATAACCTCCAGCAGGTGAATCCACAGTTCAGACTCTATGACAACTGCTATTAAATACAATTAATGAGAGTAAAGTCGGGGGATTAAATCTGGTTCAGCACAACAGGAAGAATAAACAAGTAAACAAAGCGGCTCCGCGGCGGAAATCAGTGACTGATGTGAAGCAGCGGTCGAGGATCGTTCCTGTTGAGTCTTTCTATCAACAGATCCCAGATCAGCTGAGCCAGAGCGCGCACACACACACACACACACACACACACACCAGCGCTTCCTGCAGCTGTTTGACCTGCAGCTGTAAAACCAGCTCAAACATCACGTCTGTGTCTCTTTTCTCTTCGTCTCCACACAACTTTAAAAAAATGTGCTGTGGGAAAAAAAATGCTCTTCATTAAATCAGCAGGTAAACAAAACACAGATCTGGTGCCAGAGTTTGAAGTGACAGCTCAGGTTAGTGAGGCTGCCCCCCCCCCCCTCCTGCAGGATCAGTGTTTGTTGCTCTGTGATTCCCTCTAATTATTCTCCTCTAATGATATATTTCCTGGTGTTGTTTCTGTGTCATTAGAACTGAGCTCTGATCTCTGATATCTGTAACCTCTTTTTAATAATTCACATTACAGAAGCTGATTGTTCGAGTCTCTTCTTGTCCTGATTTTTTCGCCAAGAATATGTCAAATAATAATAAAAAATAATTTCAAATATTTAGCATCAGAGTGGATGAAGACATGAAGCGAGCTCTCGTTCTGATTGGCTCTGACTTAAATAATAAAGCAGAATCAAACAGGACTGAGCGACACAGATCTGACCGCTGAGGCCTGGTCTTCCTCCTGCTTCACCCCCCCCCCCAACAAGCAGCGAAGCCGTGTCCTCATTCCAGCGTGGAGGAGGCGGAGGACAGAATGCTGTGTTTAATACACGGTGCTGACTTTGATAAAGCGCTGTGCGAGCGGCCGCCTCTACAACGCCACTCCATTCATAATCTGCCTATTCAGCAAAACTGCAGGGTGGGCCTTCAGAGGGAGAGAAGAGGGAGAGAGAACCGAGTGAAAAAAGGGAAAGAGAGAATAGATGTGGAGGTAGAGAGAGAGCCGGTGGCAACCTTTTCAATCCGCCGCCGAACAGCTGCCGTGTGTGTGTGTGTGTGTGTATTACATGTCTTCATGCTTTCTATCCGCTGAAACACTGAATCTACATTTGTCTTATTTTCTATATCCTCCATCACATGAACTCAATCACTGTCGTTTATCTGGACTCAATCCCACAAACACAAACACTCACTAGAGACCAAATGTGGATTCATCCGCCGCTGAAAATAGTCCCCAACACATGAACCATTTCCTCCTGTTTGTTGGATTAAAACTAGTGAGCAGCTGTTTTTTCAGCATGAAACTGTAGATTTGTGTTTAAAAGTTTAAATCTTCAGGAGCTTGAACACAAACAGAGATTCAGGAAGCATTTAGAGACAAACTGACACACTGTTGTTTTGGGTCTATTCTTAGGATTCATTGACAGCAGGAAAAATATAGAACATTTATTTTTTTTAAATATATTTTTATATTTCACTTTGTGGTTCAACAAAATAAAGCCTTATGTGCATAAAATCCTCCTTTAAGCTAAATGGAATTTAACCATTTTTTTGTGAAACAGCAAATTCCCTTGACAATAATAGTTTATGGATAATCTAACCAGACGTGATGAACCGTGCCACTAAAGGTTAACACCACAGATTTTCATTAACTATCTGTGACCATTTCAGTTATTTCTTAATGGATGGTTGGAGGCCGGGCGGTGTGAGGTCGGTGCTGGGGAAAGACGGCAGGAGCCATGCAGGTATGGTGAGAACAGGTAGGAATGAGCATGGGGGAGACAAAGGCAGGGAAACACTGGACAAACTGGAGACAATGGAAACAAGAAAACAGTGAAGACAGGGACGAGCTGCAGGAGAGCGAGAGGAGTTTTTAAGCTGCCGGTCGTTAGGTCAGACGGGAGGCAGCTGTGGACACTGAGAACACAGAGAGGGTGTGTCCTGAAGACCACGCCCCTTGTACCCGAAGACCACGCCCCCAGCACCTGCAGTAGTTCCTGAACAGAACACAAAGAAACAATCCAACCAAAAACAACGTAGTGAAAATTAAACACAAAAGAGAAGAGAGTGAAACCGTGACGACTCTGAGCCTGTGAAGAAACAGTCTGCATGAAAAGAAAGTCTTTATTACAAACTGTTGCATCACAGTAAAATCAGGAGCCAGTGTTTTTCCAGACTTGACCAGGAAACAGACGTTCGTCTCGACCTGCTTCGATTTATAGTTGATGAATCAGAGTCATGGATGTGCTTCTAATAATGAGGTGCTGCATTTCTGTGGTAGCTCTTTTTTAATGTCCGCTGTCAGATTAAAAAAAAAACATATAAAAATCCAATATTATCATAAAGCACCTCTGGGCATTGATTTGCAGCGTCGCACATACGGGTGTGAAAAAGGAGCCTGAAACAGTTTGTCATGTAGAAAATGTGAAATATTTCATCTCATGTACTAACAGTATACTGCAGTACAGAAATATGAATTTTCACGTTTGATTCTCTGAAGAGCTTTTTCCCTTTGACAGAAAAACAATATCGCATGTGGAAAAGTGTTGATTTTGCAGCCGAATGTCAGAAAATCATCTTTTCACCAATATTTACATTTTCACTGTAATTTCATTTTTCCTTTGCTCCATCGTGATTTTTATATTATCAGTTTTTCTTTATGTTCTGACATTTCGTTCTTTTAGTCTCTTTGGTGGATTCACTCATGTATGAAATGTGTTGGACAAATAAAGTTTCCTCGTCGAGCTGCTGGATCGAGAACTGATTATTACTTCTTCTGTGTTTTTGTCTGTTTCTGCTCCTCATTTCTTTGCCTTTGTCCTGAACTCAGTGGATTTTCTGGTTGTCTTGCGTCTGGTCCCTCATTTACCATATTTCTAATTATATTCAATTTGAGCCTTTTATTATTTTCCTGCCGCAGTGACACCGTCTCCCTGCGGGGATCAATAAAGTTTCATCTCATCTGAACCTGATGAAACTGTGTCAGACTCAGCGAGGAGCTCTCGTTGCTTTATTTAGTGCAGATTTTAAATTGAGTTTGGTGCCGCGATCCTGCTGCTTTGATATTAAGACTGACGGACTTTTACTTTCCTTTGTCTCTCGTGTGACTTTCACTGTGTGACTGAAGGGAAACGTTTGCTCCTTTGAACCTAAACAGCAGCTATTTTCATGAAACTTCTTCTCTGCATGTTACACACTGAGTTTGTGTCGAACATGAATCTAACTTCAGCTGAACTGACCAGATTAATAATGGAAATAAATATTGAGATTCCAGAGCTGTAAACCAGCGGCCTGCACACACACACACACACACACACACACACACACACACACACACACAGGTTAAACATTTAGAGGCGTCGATCATGTGTGAGAATTGTTAATTTGTGGCTCCAAAGCTCAGCGTTTGTGAAGTGAACTTTGAGGCGTGAGTAGAAATCTGACTGATTATCCAGCAGCTTTCAGCAAATCACATGTTGTAACTTACACGGCTGCACGTGTTTGTGCTGGATTTTAAAATCAAAATGATAATTTTCACATCAAGTAACACGACATATTAAATTGTATTAGAAAGTGGTGATTTGTTATTTGACTTCACGCTGCAGTGTCGGAATGATCTGATCTGGTCCGGATCACATCCAGTCCGATCTGGTCCAGGTCTGCTGCCGCTGGTTTCCAGGCTGTGTCTCAGCACGTCTGGCACATAATTAGATCCAGAGCTGATTCTGTATCAGCCGCGATCACATGGTGTCGTATCATCATCACAGGAGCGAAACGTATTTTCTGACATGAGACGCAGAACATGGTGCTGCTGCCAGCGCCGCCGCTCTCTCTATATTTGGGTCTGTTCACAGCAAACACATTCTGGACCAATTATTTCTGTCTCTTTTTTTTTTTTTTTTGGAAATGTTCTAACACCCTCTTGTTTTTTTTCGAAGCGTCTGTTTCAAGTCGGATCAGCTGAAAGAACTGTTTTTACTGACCTCCGCTGGTCTGACTTTCTGAACGAGGAACAGGTGCGCTCTGGCAGCCTGTGACATCACGGTGGGTGTGGCTACAGGTAGAACAGACCCAACACACCAGCTGATCTTCAACACACACACGTGCTGAACGTCGACTTTGTAACCTTTGTTATATTCATCCTCTGAAGAGCAGGAGTGTGACCTCGGCCTGGAGGTGGCGCTAGAGGACAGGCCAGGTGATCACACGATTATTAGATAGTTTGAACATTCAAAGTAAATTTCATAATTTTCTGTTCAATGGTTTGATTTGTCTTTGATTTGTTTTGTTCTGGTTCAAAGAAAATCACTTTCAAACAAACCTTCAAAATACATGAGTGTGTATTTACATGTTAATATGTGTGTGTGTGTGTGTGTGCACTGATGTACAATAACACCAATAATATTATAGCAACAACATAAAGCTACGTTAACGCAGTGTTAACGAGCTCTACAGCCGAGAACCAAGAACTAAAATCCATAATGAGGTGAAATATGATATAAAAAATACATTAAAAGCAGCATATATTAACACACAGAGGGAGTGTGTGTGTGTGTGTGTGTGTGTGTGTGCAGCGCCTCGCTCTGTGATGCTGTCCCAGAATTCCAGGCGGCAGCAGCCCTCGATGATAGTGATATTAAGGAGGAACCGTTGCAGGAGCGCTCCTTCGCCATCTCCCATATTTTGTGTAATAGAATGTAACTAGCATCATTATTTTTTCATCACAGCCCTCCTACAACTGTCTCCCACATCTAGGAACATCACTTTCCTCTCAGCTCCGTCCCGCGCTCCCCCTCGCTGCTCCTCCGCGAGTCAATTAAAGAGCACAAGATAAAATGTAAGGAAGGAAAAAAAATAATAAAAGGCGGCTGCGGCAGCTCGCTCGGGGCCCGGCGCCGGAGCGCGGCACCGCCGGCTGACGTCCCGGATCTGCTGGGCTTTAAAGGAGTGAGGCATGATGGGGCTGAAGCTGAAGAGTCTGCTGGCAGCTGCAGCACAGTCACAGCTTGGTTTATTTTCTTTGTGCTGGG
Source organism: Centropyge bicolor (assembly GCA_037975185.1). Classification (NCBI taxonomy): domain Eukaryota; kingdom Metazoa; phylum Chordata; class Actinopteri; family Pomacanthidae; genus Centropyge; species Centropyge bicolor. The sequence goes on along the minus strand of JBBMOC010001177.1, from coordinate 5,693 downwards.
ACGGACACAACGTGCAGAAACGTCACCTGCTGCCTCCACGTTAACGTATAACATCCATTAGATTCTTCATTCAGTCGCACGTCCTCAAAACTGTTCTCACATTTTCATGAACTCAGACGTCGGTGGTTTGATCGGAATTTTAAAATGTTTGCAGGAAGTGAAGTTCGAACGTCTGTGAGAGACTGAAAACACCGGATCTAAATGTTTGCAGAGCTGCAGAGTCACAACAGCATTAAGAAGCAGTTCAGACCTGAAACACACTGAACCATGACTCATTTCTCCTCCAGCAGGAAACTGATCTGTGGCACTGTAAAACCAGCAACTGAGAGAAAGTAAGAAATACAACAAATCAAATTATTCTCTGAAAGAAAAGCAGATAAACTACAGATCTGAGAACAGACAGTTATGAGAAATGAGAGATTTTTTTTTCTTTTTTGTGTGTAATTTAGCATGTGTGCTAATACACTCAAATAATACATCTGGTTTGTCCAAAGTAATTGTGATGTCCACATCAAATACAATAAAATAAATAACTAAAAATGAAAGTTTTAAAGAAAATAAAATTGCACTCTTAAATGCAAAGCGTCTCAATCATCCACCGTCTCTTAAACATCTCATGTCTGAATGATGCTAAAGATTCTGTCATGAACTCGTCGTTTCGTCCGTCATCCTGACCAGGGGCGGATCCAGATTAATTTTAGTCGGGGGGCACGGAAGGTACAACAGATATTTTCGGGGGGGGGGCACTGAAAAGTTATTTAAAAAAATGAATATGACCTTTTCATTTTGGACTGTTAACATTAAAATTATGATGGACATGTTTCCTTGTTTATGTGAATTGCAACAACATCATCATCTGCAACATCTGCCTGCTGTAAACTTGTAAGATCAAGGACAGTATCCTAAGGCCAATTAAGTGACAAATATCGTCTAAGAACAACACTATTTACAACCCTGTCAAATTTCACTTTTCATAATGTTTACTGCCAATTATCACACATAAAATATGAAACAACATTATGTACTTTTAGCAACCAGATCTCTGCTGTAAACCATAAACATCAAAATGAGTACTACCCAATACATCACAGTGAACAATAGCAGTCTTTACCCTTGACTTGTAATAAACTCCATATTCATAGATCATATATTAATGCACAGCTCAGTAAACATCATAGTGTTCTGCACAGAAATGAAAAAAGCAGCTCCCAATAGACTTTCACAGTGAGGAATATTATTTACTCTTAATAAGTACCTAGTGCTCAGCTCTGGTCCTTAAGCATTTTAGTGTTGTGCACAGTAATCAGTCTTAATCAGAATAAGCATCAGTACATTTTCATAGTGCAATTTCAAAGTCCCTTTTTTTTTTTTTAAGGCAAAAACACTTCAAAACAACTGTATTTTGCGATTTCCATGTCGGCAATGCCGGGTAGCAATCAAAAGATCGGAAGAACGTCCTTGGTGCATTCAGTTGCAGTCGGACAACGAAGTTGCTTTCAGGAGTATCGGAAATCGGAGTTTCAGTAATGTAAACCGCCAACGAAATTTTTTTTTGGGGGGGGGGGCACACGGGGTGGCCAATCGGATCACAGGGGGGGCCACGGCTCCCCCGTGCCCCCACGGAAGATCCGCCACTGGTCGGACGGCGGCGCCCTGTGGCGTGGTGATGTCACCTTCAGGGGCAGGTCGGGGGCTCCGTCAGGTGAAGGTCTGCCCGGCGTCTAATCCCGCTCACAGATGAGCCCGTCGGCGGGCGCCGGCCTATTTTCTGCTGGCTGCTCGTCCTGATTGCCTCTGAAAGATCAATCAGCGCTCGCCGCTCCGCTCTGCTTTCTCCTCGCCGACACGCATCACATAAATAAACTCAAATTACTGGACGCGGCGTCCGTGGGTCCGGCCGCCTCCCTTCCTGCAGGAACGCCGGAAAAAGATGGTCAGTTTTTCATAATGGCTCCATTTGACCGGGCTCACACCATTTTCCTCGATACAAAGGGCCGTGATTGCGCGGCGCCAAACATGGCCGTCCATTTCCAAGACAAATACTGTGTTTTCTTCATATTTCCGAGGTAATGGAGAAGCGACACGAAGCATTAGCTGCAGCTCACAGCCCGAATACAGTGGCATTAAAGCTGCAGCCTTTTCTTTTTACCTCTTTCACACATCCACTTTGTCCCAGACCACTCAGATATTACACATATCAGAAAGCCATTTCAGACATTTAGCTTCTGTAGACTGTTGTGCTTTGTGCCATTAGTTCAGTCAGCGGCCCTGAAAGTGGAAAATAAAGCTTTCAAGCCGGGGAAGTCAACACCTGCACATGAAGCACAAACAGTGTGTTCTCTCCTCGTCGGCTTCGTCCATGAAGCTGCTGGATTCATCACAGCAGCTCAACCACTTTCCTTTTCTCTCCGGTTTTATTGGCTCAGTTTAATCATTTGTTCCTCCCAGTTTCTAATTCTGTGCCCTCGAATTCTTTGCCAGCTCCGCGCCTCCGACAGAGAATTGAATTAATCAACCTGAAACATGTTCGTGGATCTGAGTCAAAATAAAACGACAATGAAAGAAAGACATCAACATTATCTTTCATCTTCGATCTGACTCGTCCACATTCAGACGAGTTTCTGCCTCCATGAATGGGATTTTCACTCAAACTGATCCTGACGTTTCCAAGGTGAACTGGACCAGGATCATATTTAAGAACAGTGACAGGTTTGGTTTTGATTTTCAGTTTTTGGGAAAGATTTAAATCTCTTCATATTTTTTGGTTTTGTTGTAATTCTACTTTATTTTGTATTAAAATTTTTCTTTGAATTGTTCAAACTTTGTCTAAATTTTAAAAAAAAAGGAATTTTTTTTTTTTTTAGTCGAGCTACAACATCATTGATGTTATTCTGTGCTGTTTTAATGAGCTCGTTTATTCTTCCCAGTTTATTATTATATTTAAATGGATCAAATCATGACTTCAGTTATTTTTATCCTGGATTTTATTTCATCCTTTAATCCATCCAGATCAGTCACGTCCATTTGGGCCTCGATGTTTTCTGCTGATTTTAAATTTTAAATTCTTCACCTACACATTTTGAGCAATTTAACAATCTGGACTTTTGGTTAAAAAAAATAGAAACAAAGTGAAGTGATGAAAACAGACTTCACATCAGGATATTAACGTCGTTTATTTGGACCATGAAATGAAAGATGTCAGTTCCTTCATGTTACAGACACAAAGAACTTATATACAGATAAATACATTTAGAACAGAATAAAATTAAATACAACAAAATCCCACTTATTATATATATTATATATTATGTTATATATAGATATTTATGTTCGTAAACACACAGATAATCTTCCCGTATTGAATCTCTGTCCAGTCAGATTCTGCAGGTTCACGTCTCAGTTTCCTGCAGTCGAACCAACGTTAACATGATAAAAGCTCATTTTAATCTTCGTGTTGGATTGAAATGCCGTCGGATCAGCGCGGCCGTCGCTCAGTCTGCGTGCGTCACTAATAGAGCGTCGGCCTCTTCGTCTTCATCTGCCTCAGTTGTTTCATTTGCTCTGACTTCTCACTCTCCTCTTTAACCTACATAAGAAAATTAAAATCCTATAATTATCTTCAATTAACAGAAAGAGGGACATGCAGTGATTAAGGAAATCAAGTTCAGGGACTATTTTCATTATCTGAGCCCCCTCCTCCTCCTCCTCCTCCCCCACATCCCCCCTCCCCCCTTCTTTAACGTTCACCTTTAAGCTCGCTGAACTGATTTTAATTAACTTTTTTCCTCTTTTGTTTCGGAGCTGCTTGGAGATCCATCGACGTGCCAACGTGTAAACAGTGGTTTGGACAAGACGGACAGACAAAAGACGGGTTGCCATGGCTGCTGGGGAGACGCCGAAGGATGTCTTTGTGCCTTTATGTCGATTCATTGAGACCAAATTAATGAAAGGGACGTGTTTTTCTCTCATGTCGTTCGAGGACTTGTGTTTTGGTGACGCTCCCTGATTTGACTTCCATCAACAGAAGAGTGAAGCTCTGTTCTCCCGAACATTTCTCAGACACCTGAGTCGTTTCAAACCAGCGTGTGTTCACGTGAACGTCCTGGTGATTCTGTACGACGATCTGATGTTAAAAGTCGAGACGTCAATCTGACGTGGTCAGCTGTAACACTTCAACACGTCGAGCGTCTGGATCACATTTCAGTCGAGGTGAAGAATCATTACACGTGATGCAACACAAAGCTGTTTGGTCGCTAAATTCATGTTCTACAGGAAGTGATGCGTTCAAGTGCTTCACTGAAACATCACAAGGTTTAATACTTGCTCATTTTCCATCTCCAACTGTGCGTCAACATTCTGTTTTGAAGCAAGACCTTGACCACACCTTCATCATCATCATCATCACAACACATAAATATTTCAACCCAAACAGCATCAGTTCTTTAAACTCACTTATTTCTGTTAACCATCAAACTAACCAAGTCATTTTTGTGCTGAAGCTTCGTCACATCATGAAACAGATTTTTCATCAGTGATTTGTAACGATGGCGCTTAATGTGGAGAATTTCTGTTTTCTTGCACACAAAGAAAAATGAAACCACAGAATGAAACAAATGGGTCAGTTCAAAGTTGTTTAAAATGATGATGTCAAATCTCTGTAAAGATTCTTCAGGGTAAAGGAGGAAATGAAAAACCACCACGATCATGTGACCATCAGTTTCTCTTCTATCTTTGTTGTTTAGAGGAATCCTGTGAACTGCTGGATTTTTTAATGTGCCTGATAAATGAGGGAAATGAGCTCTGTTCACGTCGGCCTGCTGCTCATCAGCTCATCAGCTCATCAGCCGACAGAGAGCTGCTAAACAGACTTCAATGTAAATGTGTAAAAGTCATTTTAAGTCAGTTCGCATGTTGGTGTGACTCAATCACTTCAACACGTCTGAAAACAAAAACATGTTGATGTTGTTTTTGACTGAAGTTTTTCATCTCAATCAAACAAAAGCATCATTACTAAATGTGTTTTGAACAAACAAAATTTTGGTTGTGAAACTTTGTCGTCAACTTAAACTAAGGTAACAAAATGAGAGATTAGAGGTTAAAGAGACACTGAGGACTGGAGACACTGAAACCATGAGGCACTAGAAGTCAGAGACGATCTGACAGCTGCAGGAGCAGGAGAGGAGGTTTTAACCTGCCGGTCGTTAGATCAGATTTGAGGCAGCTGTGACACTGAGAGCAGAGAGAGAGAGAGAGAGAGAGAGAGAGAGAGAGAGAGAGAGAGCACCAGCACATGAAGGCCACGCCCCTATCACCTGAAGACCACGCCCCAGCACATGAAGCCTGCGCCTCCAGCACATGAAGGACACGCCCCAGCACATGAAGGACACGCCTCCAGTACCTGAAGATCACGCCCCAGCACATGGGGACCACGCCCCTATCACCTGAAGACCACGTCCCCAGCACATTGAGGCCACGCCTCCAGCACATGAAGGACACGCCTCTAGCACCTGAAGACCATGCCCCAGCACATGGGGACTACGCCCCTATCACCTGAAGACCACGCCTCCAACACCTGAAGACCACACCCCAGCACATGAAGCCCGTGCCTCCAGCACATGAAGGACACGCCTCTAGCACATGAAGACCACGCCCCAGCACATGAAGCCCGTGCCTCCAGCACATGAAGGACACAC
>JBBMOC010001176.1:0-13875 GCA_037975185.1 Centropyge bicolor | reverse complement strand
CTTCCATCTTCCTTTTTGGGGGGCAATATTGAAATCCAGTGGACATAAGGAGACAGCCCCCCCACGCACCTAAATCTAAATTTAATCTGAGTACAATCATGGAAAGGTGGACTTTAACCTTTTGATTAGACACAAGGTTTAAATGGCCATTTGAAAAAGATTGTATGTCTTGCTTTGTCTTCTTCATACAACACTCTGTGTGTGTGTGTGTGTGTGGGGGGGGGGGGGGGATTCCTTAGAGTGTGTATGTGTGAAGAGTATATTTGTGCATGAATCCTAAAATCCCCAAATCTCTACTCAACAGATACATTAAGAAACGTCTTTTTAACAATGCTGCATGAGGGAAGCCATGACACACACACATGAACACACAAAATGTTTCCACACACATGGACTAGCCTGAGGCAAGAGATCTTCAAGTCCAAGGACCATCTCAGCTTCAGTCATAATTGCTTCTGCTCAGTGTGGGAATCGATGACCTTTAAAAAAAAAAAAAAAAAACACTACCTGTCCTTCTCTCTATCACTCCTTCCTCTCTCTTTCTCTCTGGGCTTTTTTTTAAAGAAAAAAAACCTCACACACAATTTAAGAAGAAGCAAACAGCGTTGACAGTTTTAATGCGATGTTGGGGGGGGGGCGCAGACAGGCTGTTCATGGCCACAACTGTAAATGCAAGGCCTGGATTGGAATGTTAAAGGCTTACAGTCATTTGCTTTTCTTTCAGGACTGGAGCCTGCACATTGAATTATGTTCGGCTTATTTCTTATGTTTCACATTTTCACAAAATCTCTAATGAAGCATCACTAATATTAAGAATGTGGGATATTATAGGCCTCTATTGGCCCATCCATTTTCAGACCTAACATAAATGTACTGGGGGCGTGGTCTTGGGTGCTGGGGGCGTGGTCTCTGGTGCCGGAGGCGTGGTCTCTGGTGCTGGGGCCTTCCCTCTCTCACCTGCATCTTATTCCACCTGGTCACCTCTGCTTCTCCTCTCCTCTCATTCTCCTCTCAGGCTGCCAGATGGTTCAGTGTCTTTGTCCATGTCTTTGTTCCAGTTCTCCAGTCTTTCCCTGTCATTTAGTGCTTCAAGTTTTTCTGGTCTCTCCAGTGTGTGTTACTCGTGTTTCTTTGTTCATCCTCAACTGCTCCACCAGAACATCTCCAGCCGTCCTGCCTCAGCCCCCACAGCCCGGCCTCCAACCACTGAACTTCCTGTTTCTCCTGAGCCTCTTCTTCTGTTCTCTGTGAGTCCTGGAGGTTTTCTGTTGATTAATAAATCCATTTTTACCTTCCCCCATGTCTGTGTCTAACTCCTGGGTCCAGTAACCAAAATCATGACAAATAATAATAATAACAACAATAACTATTTGTATTGCACTTTTCAAAACAGCCTTACAAAGTGCTCTCACATTAAAAACCATAGCTGAGGGGCCGGGACAGCAACAGCCCTGTCACCTTTGGTGACAAGGCTTGATTGTGGAACCTTTAGTACCCCTGTCAGAGGATTTCAAGCTTCGGTCTGGCTTATAGGGAGTCAACAATTCATAGATGTATTCAGGAGCCAGACCATTCAGGGCTTTGAAAACAAGCAGTAGAATCGTAAAATCAATTGTAAAACTCAGAGGCAGCCAGTGAAGGGCAGACATTATAGGTGCAATGTGGTCACTCCTCGTAGTGCGTGTTAAAAACCTGGCAGCAGCATTTTGTACTAGCTGCAGCCTTTCAATGTTGCACTTGCTAATGCCTTAATAAAGTGCATTGCAGTAGTCAGGTCTGGAGGAAATGACAGCATGGATGACCTTTTTCAAGTCTGTTGGGGAGAGGAATGACTTGATCTTGGTTAGCTGTCTCAGCTGAGCAAAGCAGGACTGCACCACTTTATTCACCTGAGAATCAAAGGACAGGTCAGAGTCAAAGACGACCCCTACGTTGCGGGTCTTTTACAAACATTGTTAGATAAGGCACCCAGACTAGAGGAGACTTAATAATTAATACTGCTAGAACTGGGTCCATGGGGGGTAATCAAGATGATGTCTGATTTTGAGTCATTTAATAGCAGGTAGTTTTCGACATTCAATTTCTGATTTGGGGCAAGGCAGGACAAAATGTAAGAATTATCTGTGGAGCCAGGCTTTATAGGAAAATATATCTGTGTGTCATCTGCATAAAAGTGGAAAGCATTATTAAAGTGGCACAACATTTTCAGCAGGGGTAGCATGTAAATAGTAAAAAAAGAGGACCCAAAATAGACCCCTGAGGGACCCCACAAATACGAGCAGCACAGGAGAAGGAGGCATCTCCAAGACTAACAGAGAAGGACCTGTTTGTCAAATAAGAGATAAACCATTTAAGCCAAATTATTGATGCCAACATGATTCTTTAGACTGTTGATTAAGATATTATGGTTCACTGTATCAAAGGCTGAGCTGAGGTCAAGGAGAATTAGAATAGAATACAAGTCAGTGTCTGTTGCCAGAAGTAAGTCATTGGTGACTTTGACCAGTGCAGTCTCATTGCTATATAGGGTGTGGAAACCAGACTGAAATTTCTCAAAAATTTGATTAGTTTTCATAAAAGAAATAAGCTGTGAAAAGACAGTTTTTTCATCTAAAATGTAAATGTTATGATAAAAATTGCCCCTTGGAGATGGGTCTGAAATTGCTTAAAATAGAGGGGTCTAGTGAGGGCTTCTTTAAAAGGGGGAAAACAGTTGCATGTTTAAAAGATTAGATTCCTGTGGACAGGGACCCATTAATAATGGCTAAAACATCCGAACCATCCATCTGAAGTACAGCTTTTAAAAACCACGTGGGAACACAGTCTGAGGGGCAGGTGGATGATCTTGCAAGAGCAACAGTGCGTTCCAGGGTTGACAAAAAATTCTCATCAAAGTGGTTTAGAGTAGAAGGAGGAGGGGAGGAGTCCATATCTAGTTCTGAATGATCAACATTAATGTTCTGTCAAATCTCAGTTTTATTGTAGAAAGAAGTTCAATACAAATAAGAAATTCCTCGCAGCCCTCTGGTGTGGTTTCACCAGGCTGCCTCGGTCACAGAATGAAGGGTCTTAAAAGGATTCTAGGATTGTGCCCCCCTTTAGTGGTAAGATCAGACAAGTATGTATTCCTGGCTTTTTTGATGGAATGCTGATAAATAAACATCAAGTCTTTAAGAAAAGCAAACGAGTCAGTGCATGTGTCTGTCTCCCAGTTCTGTTCTGCCTTCCTGCATTGTCTCTTTAAATTCCTTCAGTGTTCATTAAACCAAGGCCCAGCAGAATGTTTCTATTGTTTAAATCCTACTGGTGCTATAGAGTCGAAAGTGTTCATGCAGGTGGTGTTAAAACCACTGAGAGCTTCATCTACAAGGAGGCCGGCTCGGTCACCTGTATTACAAGGTGTATTTGTGACAGCAAAAGCTTCACAAAAACAACTATAAACAAGGAACCTGGAAGAGCACTGCTTTGTGACCAGAGACAGCAAAACGAACCAAGTTCACATCATCCACACAGAAACCATGAAGGAGCACAAAGTCAAGGCTGGGCTGCTTCACACATTGAGTGAGGTTAAAAGTAAAAGAGGAGGAGGGGCAACACACATGAATATTAAAATCACCAAGAATAAGAACTCTGTCATAATGTGTCATCATGATTGATAAAAGGTCAGAAAATTCCAGAATAAAACCAGAGCTGAGTACTGAGTATTAAAGCACATCAAACAGGAAATATTATTTTTTAGAATAAAACTAAGACTGTCAAAGGTGGAGAAGCAGCCGAGTGAGACAGACAGGGGAACAGCTGAACGAAGGGGAATGAAGCTGCACAGAGACATGAGGCAGGATAGACTGTGAACAAATCATAGTAAGCAGCAATGAAAGTCTAATATATGTATATATAATACTAATGTCTGTATAACTTCACAGCATTTTAAAATGTCTATCTATCTCTGTGTATGTGTGTGTGTGTGTGTGTGTGTGAGTGTGTGTGAGTGTGTGTGTGTGAGTGTGTGCGTGTGTGCGCGTGCGTGTGTGTGTATACTTGTGTGTGTGTGTGTGTGTGTGAGTGTGTGTGTGTGTGTGAGTGTGTGTGTGTGTGTGTGAGTGTGTGTGTGTGAGAGTGTGTGTGTGTGTGTGTGTGTGTGTGTGTGTGTGTGTGTGTGAGTGTGTGCGTGTGTGCGTGCGCGTGTGTGTGTGCGCGCGTGTGTGTGTATACTTGTGTGTGTGTGTGTGTGTGTGTGTGTGAGTGTGTGTGTGTGAGAGTGTGTGTGTGTGTGTGAGTGTGTGTGTGTGTGTGTGTGTGTGTGAGTGTGTGTGAGTGTGTGTGTGTGTGTATGAGTGTGTGTGTGTGTGTATGTGTGTGTGTGTGAGACAGCGAGACAGAGAGAAGCATGTGTGTGGTCTTACCTATGCAGTAACAGAGCAGGACAGAGAGCAGTACAGACAGTCCTACTGCACTGAGGGCCGTACACCTGGGAAAGAAACAAACACACACACAAGCTGATTATTGTTGTGTTGCTGTCATCTTCTTCAGTACTGCCGAACATCCTCAAGATTTATTGTTACAGTCTCACTATTGTTCATCATTTTCAATATGGACAATTTCCATAATCCACTCTTTTTGCTAATGATTATAATATCTACACGGCTGCCTTTTTAATGAGTAAATTGAATTTGAATGTTTTAATATTTTGAATGCGACTTAAGTTTTAGAATTCTCCTATGCAGAATGAAGCAAACAAGCAAAATGAGTGTAGCTCATACATGTTGTGTCATTGCCTTTGGACAATGTTAGCCCTTCTCATGGGCAAACTATGGAGACACAAAAATCGAAGATTTTCATGTTCTGCCCACAACAGAACTCTGTGACTCGTGATGAGCGTCCCTCTAAAGGCTGACATCAACACCAACATGCTTTTGTTGGACTGAAACTGTCAACAGCTGAAACTCTCAAAAACAGAACTTAGACTTTAAATTTGTATGGAAAAATGAATGTCATCTGTAAAGAATATGCATGTAAAATGTAAATGTTGAACAGATACTGAGTGTGTGTGCACTCACACTGTCACACACACTGTGTATTTATCATATAGAGTGTTCTGTTATTGTACAGAGCTGGCTGAAAAGACTGGACTGACTTCTGCCTCTTTTTGTGCACAGTTCTGAAAGAATTCTGTACAGAGACTGGGAGAGAACCACTCGAACCACGAACCTCAGAGAAGAGCTTATCAGCTGACAAGTATCTGTTCAAGCTCATTCAGATAGCTTACTATCATCCAGCACACAGGGCCTTTACACTGGGGAAGGAGCTGGTTGATGTGGTTGGTCATGTAGCCAGTTTGTCACAGACACAGTCAAAGAAGAGCCTTCTGTTTAGTTTGCTGTGACATGGGTCGGACGTGTCATTCAAGCTACACAGTGGAGCCTGAGGCACAAACCCAGACTCTCTGTGAATGATGTTCCAGAATCATCCTGAGCAGACTTGGCTGACGGTGGGTACGAATGCTGAGTCAGACCCAAAGAGCTGAACCGTACCCTGAAAACTTCCTCAAATCTGGCATCATTATTGAAATTCAACTCCTCTTTGTGAGTGGAATGAAGGACACTGTAGCAGCTGCTGCCAGAAATTCACAAAACTGAAACATGTCATTGTTTATGAAAAATAAACTGTCATTTAAAATTTGATGATGGAATTTGGTTTTTATTTTGGTTCATTTTGGTTTGTTTGTTTTACTGAAGGCAAACATTCAGCAGTGAACGACATGACAACAGGTTTCTCTCTGCTTCCTCCAGCTCACCTCCAGGAGCAGTACTTGGAGGATTTCTTGAACTTGAAGGCGGAGCGGGACAGGGTATTCCTCGGCAGTGGCCTGGTGGGTGGGGAGTACACTGAGCCTGTTGCCATGGTGTAGCCAGGAGTGGCCGTGGAGAAGAGGGGGGTGGTGCCTGTACCTGTCTTAAAGAGGAAGTGCCTGTAATGCAGGAGAAAAACAGAGAGACAGAAATGAGTAGTGGTACATTAGTCTGGGACACTGGCCTCACATACACAGAGTTAGTTCACTGCAGTACGGAAATGCAGTACACAGGTAGCTGTGTGAATGTTGATAACCAGCCTCGCTGTAAGTGGCACAAGGTTACACCAGCACACTACACACCACATTTACTTATGCCAATCCTGATTCATGTTTCATAATCATCCATCTCAGACATTAGCAGTGTTTTCATGTGGGCATTCCCATAAACACAAATTCCCACAGCAGCACTTCTGTCCACTCCACCTGACTGGCTGTTCAGTGTCTGGTAATACAGAGGATGATGGTCACTGTAAAATGACTTGACTAATGTAACTGTCTGCTGGTTGCTAGATCTCAACAATAATGTTGGTGAGTAAAATCTTCTCATGCCAGAGAATCAGAAACAATGAATGCCTTGAAACTAACCTGCACTGTGACATGTTAACAAGGTCATAAACCCTGAGAGTTCAGGCTCAGCTTTGGTTTCTGTTCACTTCAGCCTGACTTAGCTCTAAACTCGTCAGTCTGCGTTAGCCATGGCAACCCCAGCTAAGCTGTGATGTCATCCTCTGTTCTTCAATAAAAACAGGTCTATTTCATCAACAGATTAGGAGGAATAGTACAAACAGCTGAAACAGGCTGCCAGTAACAGGCTCTCACTGTGCTTTGTGAACTGCAGTGACACACATTAGCCACACCATCACACTTCAGATACACCAGTGTTCTGTCTTTGAGTCGACCACATGGCTGTGACTCTCACAGTCTCTCATAAAGCTGTTCACTAGTTCTCACACTGGCACAGAGTACATGTGTGCACAGCTTGATTATCTTCATTAACTTGATTAATGAGGCCTTCCTTGTCTTATCTCAAACACAAACACCTTCTGCCACCAGTCCTGAAACAGTTCATCATCCATAACTGAGACACAACGAATTCTTGTGAAATGTAATTTACTACTATGAGGAAACACAGCAACATGTTGTCGATGGCTTTAATCACATGAGAAAGTAAGTTTCCACTTACTAACTCATATTAATAATAAAGTGATTGTGAAATATTTCTTGAGCAAAGTTTTCATCAGGGAGAGAAATATTGATGAATATAAGTAACACAACTATACAAACAATGACCCAGAACATGTAGGTAGAAGTGAGTCCAGAAACAAATGAGACATTGTTTTAGAAAAGCAGACTAATCATCTCTCAGTGTAGTCTGTCTTGTTTTAGAGCTGCTTCCTGGTGTCACCACAACAAGAAGTTGTGAGGAGAATCACTGGCACATGCACACACGGCTGCAGCACTTCCCAAGGTCACAGTGTCTAATTAATGAGACAACCTTGGCTAACAAGCATCTGTAATTACAATCAGACTGCTCTCTAACAAGCCACTGTGATTAACAATTAGAACCTATTATAACAAGGGCCCTTCAATTAATACCTGCCTTTAGGCAAGATGAGCAGAGCCAGATAGAAGAAGACAGAGAGAAGAGAGCACCAGAGACCAAACATGTGGAGGAAGAACCAGAGAGAGAAAGAGACTCAGCATCACTGTGTTTTCTACTGGAATTCAAGTGGTTAAAGCACATTCACATTTAAGCACTGAATCAACAGCAGATGGACTCAGTCACACAACCAAACAACAACCTCAGAGCACAGAAGTAGATGCTGTATTTCAGAGGTGCAAACTCATGGCAGAACGTATGGCAACATCAGATCATTGCTTCAAACAAGTACAAACATATTCAACATGGACATAAATAAAAACAATCAATGACTGCACGATTTCTGAATGTACTCCTCTGACCTTGTTAGATATACTGTAGTTTACCATTGGCAGCTAATAGAAAACCGTCTACCAGTTTATAAATCTGACAGGAGCCTTTGGCATCAAACACTGTCACAGGTCGACCTCATGTGATGATCACCAGGTCGACCTCATGTGATGATCACCAGGTCGACCTCATGTGATGATCACCAGGTCAGGGCAGAATACGTCTTTAGTTTTCACTTTAACTTGAGTAAAATACTCCAGTGGCTCAGGAGGCTTGCTCCTCAGGGTCCACAGCAATGCTCATACCTGTCTGCTAGTTAATGCATAATTCACTGTTAATTCACTGTACGTTGTTTACAGTTGTATATTAAACCAGAGATTTAATGTAACATAAATAGTGTGACAGTCGGTATAAATTATTTTTCCCCCTTTAGTGTGGCCATCGCAGCATCAAGCACAGTGCTGCTTTGTCAAAGATACGGCATGGTGGCTTTGTTTTGTGGAAACAAATATTGTTATAATTTGTAGTTTGCTGTACAGTAAACCTAATACTGTGCCTATATTTATAGAAGTGTCATCCTGCTCAACACTGTCTGTCACTGTTTTCTTTCGTAATTATTATTTATTATTGGTAATAATTATTTGTTGCCAGCTTCCTGTCCATGCATCTGAGACACTTAGCTGTGGTTGATCAGTCAGTTTGGTGATAAAGGTGATGCTTGTTATTTGTTTTAATTTTAGTTTTAATACTACACAAATAAATGTAGGAGAAGTGCAGCCTAACTTTTCTCAGCAGCACTTAGTCCTTACAAGTTTTAGATTTATTTTGCATGAAACCAAAAACCTTTTGGCAGTAATTCAACAATCAGCAGCTTTAATCAAAGAATATTTCTCCTGGTATTTCTGTCTTCTTATAGACAGGAGGTTGACACAGTGCTGCTGCACTGGGACACATAGCAGGACTGCAGTGGGACGTCTGTCTCTCTGTGCAGTCACAACAGACAGACACAACAGGGACAATCAAATTTAAATGACTGTGTGCTTCACTGAGAGTAGCGTGGTATCAACCGTAACTAATCTTGTAGTCTAATGATAATAACAGTCCCTCACATGCTCTCTTCTACAGCCAGCATTTACATTACACTGATACTACTGACTCTGGCCCTTTAACATATGTTTCACAGTGAGAGCAGCACGAGGAGGCAGAGGCTGCCACCTTATGTTGCTCTGTGTGTGTGTGTGCGTGTGTGTGTGTGTGTGTGTGTGTGTGTGTGTGTGTGTGTGTGTGTGTGTGTGTGTGTAAGCCAAAACACTGACAAGTTCAGGATCCTCAGGAGGACAATGACTGTAACCAGGGTTAAAGTGGGCCAGAGGCCTCCAGAGGGGAAGAGAGGGGGGCCGAACCAGTGACCAGTCAAGCACAACTGGACTTGGTTGCAGATTCTTGACGAAGCTTCGAGGATGACAAGGATCTACAAGAAGAAGTCCAGGTTCCTTTGCTTCAACTCTAACTGGAATACTGTGTGGATAGTAGATGTTTTATATACTGTAGCTGACATGTGTTATACTGCCACAATAACAACAGCTTTCCCACACACAGGACAAACACTCTCCACAGTCTGTGGGACCAAAGGATCATTTTAATCTATATCAAATGAAACATAACAAAGTCAATAAAAGCAAAATTGAATTTGATCTTCCTCGGCCCATTCTACACCCTTCCACCAAGTTTCATGAAAATGTTCTGTAACCCTCCAACAAACAGACAAACAAACAAAACAAAGAAAAAGGAAAAGTTGCCATGGTGATGTTGGGAAGGTCAGAGAAGAAAAGGCCTGAACTGAATGGAGAATTAGGAAAAGAATTTTTTAGCTTAATAAAAGACCACAAATAAATAAATTAATTTAATAATCCGTTTCTTTAAAAGTTGCTGTTGAAGGTACTTTATGTGTTATTTGATGACCAAGGACATTTGTGCAACCAAACAGTTTTCTTATTTGGTCTGAATAATGTTACAATAACTGTGTGCTTTACAGTTGTGGCGTACACTTGACACCCATCACACACTCTTTACTGTCTCTCTCTATAAGATCTGCTCCAGCTAAAAATACACATTCAACTGAAAGTGTAGCTTAAATTAGTTAAAGTCATGGTCAGTGTTTCAGTATTTAATTTACCCCATTGAAAGCAAATCATTTAAAATAAAGAGTCTGGACTGTACAAGTTCTCAATGCCCTTAGAAAAAATGAGATGAACACACATTTTTCATTTGTTGTCTTCAGAGACTGACGAGAATCAACCAGCCAGGACTCAAAGAGAAAAACAGATGTGGACTGACTCAGGGTAGTGTGCAGTTTAGGTCAGAACATGGAACCATTCATCACACACTGCACATGCAGGTAACAGACAGAGGAGAGAGTGAACGGCAGGTAAAGACAGGTGGGGGGGAGAAGAGTAAGAGAAACAGAGGAGACATGGGAGAGAGGAGGAGGAGGAGCTAAAGGAGGAGGAGGAGGAGCTAAAAAGAGACGAAGCTTATAGAGAAGAGAAAGATGTAAATGACTATCAATATGGTGAATGTGTTTGTCATTCAGTCTGGAGAAGCTTCTGTCTGACACAGAGGAGAGTGTGTGTGTGTGTGTGTGTGCGTGCGTGTGTGTATGTGTGTGTGTGCGTGCGTGTGTGCGTGCGTGCGTGCGTGTGTGTGAGCATGATGACACATGTTCATATTATTCTGAGCACTTCAAGGCTTATTCTCTAAACTGTAAATATCTGTGAGAAAACTGCATTAGTCCGCTCACACACACAGAGACATTAGAACCAGAGTTAACAGAGAGAGAGCGATGACCAGAGAGGCCTTTCATCTGAGGGAGCCATGACTCCTCAAAGACGTTCAGGAGATGGTGCGGAGAGCAAGGTGGAGGTCAGCACCTGGACCAAGTGGAGCACCCTCCAAGGTCTACAAGCACTGTCCCGAGCTTCTGCCTCGACTCCTGAAGATCCTGAAGGTCATGAGAAGGATCAACAGCTGCGAGTCCAAGGTCTTCAGCCAGTTCTGTATCATCTGGCTCCTCAGTGTTGAAGGACAGATCTTCTTCTTCTTCTTGTAGCTAAGTGACTGGTGTTCTTCCTCAAGAACAGATATACAGATACTTCTGCAGGTGCAGATGTGAGCAGGTGCTCCAGACCACGGCAGAGTGCATCTGTAGCGTGGTCATGATCTGTCGGACCAAACCTGTGAAGAGAACCTCGTACTTCATGAGAGCTGGGAGGAACCAACACCACCATCCAGAGCAACAGCAGGGCTTCTCAGCACTGCACATGGATATGTGACAGCCAAGCCAAGTTTCCACAGCATGTGGCTAAGACCACCCCCAGGCCTGACATCGTCCTGGAGGCATTCGAACAGAGGAAGGAAAAGTTCGACAGCCGAGTCAGCGACTGCCACAGGAAAGGCTGGAAGGAAAGGTGCCTGCCACAAGAAGCTGGAGGCAGAGGCTTTGACTGGTCTGTCTCTCTGCAAAGGAGCAGGGCCGTCTACAGCAGCACAGAGGCAGCAGAGGAAGCCTCTGAGGGCAGATCCACGGCTGAGCACTGATAGGACACAGGCCGAGGCCTGATCAACCTCAGCTGGGTCACCTGGCTGTCACGAAACACCTGATGACTTCAGGTAACATCACTGATGACATGCCCCAGCTGTGCATCTGAAGATGTAGCATTTCAACTGATGTCATGTAGTGTGTGTGTGTGTGTGTGTGTGTGTGTGTGTGTGTGTGTGTGTGTGTGTGTTTATGTGTGTTTGTTTGTGTGTGTGTGTGTGTGTGTGTGTGTGTGTGTGTGTCTGGTTTTGCATGTGAAAGAGGGTCAGAGAGAACAGAACAGTTTTCTGCAAAGGTTAACTATAGAGTCAATATAAACACAGACACACACACACACACACACACACACACACACACACACACACACACACAGCTGATATAGTATATGACATATTAAGTCTACATTTGATGGGAGCAACATGGGCTGTGTGCAGGACAGATTTTCTTTGCATCACCTTTTGATTTTTAAACTTGGACTTCATGATGATGCTTGTGTGCTTTGACCTTTTGATATCAAGGGGGTGGATGGATAAAGCTTTGTCTCAAGGAAAACACTTTCTTTCTTTAAAAAGTGAAATATTCCAATAGAGGACAGAGAGAAACTGAGTGAAACCTGAGCAGCTGATGAAATGTGGCCGTCTGCTCTTTTCAAAGTCATTCAAAGCCGTTTGTGTCTGACAGACCGACACAGGTTTGAACCTGGTGTTTTAGGCCAAACTGCTGATGAAACCTGACTGAGAAGAGGCTTAATAATGTTGGAATGAGAAGCGACTGATCTTCCAGACACAGTGGAAGTAACATGTGATTGGTCAGTGTACAGTAATAGACTGTTATCATCTGCCTGTGTGTCAGTCGGCCTCTACAGCTGCAGACCAGCCGACCCAGACTCAGACTTCCTGCTTCTGTAAACACTCTCCTAACAAAGGTGTGTAATCATCCTGATGGTCTACATGCTAATTCCACATTCTGTCCTCTTTATGAGCACAGTGAGAGGCAGGTCTGGGGTCAGGCCACATTCCAGGGTGAAATCCTCGACTGAGTGTGGGGTCACGCTTTGATGGATAAATACTGTAAAATCAATGAGTGCTCACTACATTTGCTGTTTGAATGACTGTCTCACAGTCGTGTGCCTCCGTTCCTCATATAGATCATGTTTACAGGAAGAGACTGAACTGACCTCCAACCACTGCTGCTGGCTCCAAGACATAGAAACAGCTTTACTTTATATGAGCCAAATATAAACACAGCTATGTTTTAATGCCTGATAATCTGAGTAAAATTCCAAATCTGATGTCAAACACAAAGAGCTCCTGCATCAAGCTGTGAACAAATATGTCCGACACTGTGGATCTCATTTAAGAGCTCATCAATAAACATCAGTTTTTTGAGCCAGCAGACTCGTGTGGACACACACACACACACAGACACACACAGAGACACACATACACACACAGACACACACACAGACACACACACAGACACACAGACACACACACACACACACACACACACACACACAGACACACAGACACACAGACACACACACACACACAGTCAGCTTTAATATCACGGTGAAGTTACCATTTTAAATGAACACTTTAAAGCTTTTTCAACTTGATTTTGAGTGAATGTAGATATTCTGAGTTGTGTTTACTTCACTTGCCTGACTGTCAGAACATGATAGCTGGCTAATGGAAGCTCTCCCTGCCCATGCTCCACTGTCATCCCTCTGTATCATCAGGTATTACAGGGCCAGTGTGGTCATAAAGTACTTCACTCCATGTATTTGTATCCATGAAAAAGTCTTCCACATGAAACAAGACAACACACTGTCCATGCTGCTCAGAACTGCACACATAAACAATATGAGGTTTAAGCAGAGAAAGCAGTTGGTCAGGGAAAGATCATGGTTTGGGTTAAAATGACCAAGAAGCACTTGGTTAAGGTTAGGGGCTGATCTGCTGTTACATCAGCTGCCATTTAAAAAAGGGCCAAACAATGGTCTCTCCTGTTGGTGAGCCATCATCCACCTCGACCTCCTTCATTCGTGGACTCATGATTTCTACAGCTTGTTGTCGCTTCAACATAAACAACAGCTGATTTTTGGGCATTTGCTGTTTTTTTTAAGCTCTTACCATTGTTCAGTGTGATTACAGCATAATCTAGTTATGATGTATGACTTCAGTGGAATATAAATACAGTTAGAGAGGAAGATAGAAAACAGCATGTAGAGAGAAAGAAGTGAAAAGAGAAGTGAAGTGAAGGACAGTTAACCCACCAACCACTGGATGTTGAATTCATTTGCCTGCAGGGCAGAGCGGAGTGCTGACTGCAGCTGACTGCAGCTGACTGCAGCTGTCTGCAGCTGACTGCGGCTGTCTGCGGCTGTCTGCGGCTGACTGCGGCTGACTGCAGCTGACTGCGGCTGACTGCGGCTGACTGCGGCTGTCTGCGGCTGTCTGCGGCTGACTGCGGCTGACTGCGGCTGTCTGCGGC
>JBBMOC010001175.1:0-13889 GCA_037975185.1 Centropyge bicolor | reverse complement strand
AAAAAAAAAAAGAACTTTGAAATTGCACTATGAAAATGTACTGATGCTTATTCTGATCAAGACTGAGTACTGTGCACAACACTAAAATGCTTAAGGACCAGAGCACAGCACTAAGTACTTATTAAGAGTAAATAATATTGCTCACTAGTATATTGTTAGCTGCTTTTTTCATTTCTGTGCGGACCACTATGATGTTTACTGAGCTGTGCATTAATATATGATCTAAGAATATGGAGTATTGCTATTGTATTTTATTATTATTTTAAAACGTACATTACTGCACAAAGTTTATCACAAGTCAAGGGTAAAGATTGCTATTGTTCACTGTGATGTATTGGGTAGTACTCATTTTGATGTTTATGGTTTACAGCAGAGACCTGGTTGCTAAAAGTACATAATATTGTTTCATATTTTATGTGTGATAATTGGCAGTAAACATTATAAGAAGTGAAATTTGACAGGGTTCTAAATAGTGTTGTTCTTAGACAATATTTGTCAGTTAATTGGCCTTAGGATACTATCCTTGATCTGCAGATGATGATGTTGTTGCAATTCACATAAACAAGGAAACATGTCCATCATAATTTTAACAGTCCAAAATGAAAAGGTCTTATATTCATTTTTTTAATAACTTTTCAGTGCCCCCCCCCCCCCCAAAATATCTTTGTACCTTCCGTGCCCCCCGACTAAAATTAATCTGGATCCGCCCCTGTGTTTTCCACAGGAGGAAGCAGAATCTGACTCAAGTTCTCATTAAAGACGTCAGTGTTAGAAAGATATTCTCCTGAAGTCCAGTTTGGAAAATTAAAACTTAAGTTCCATTGCTTGTCATGTTTGTCTCCCTAAACTCTACATAATGACTTTGACCTACCAACATTAATATTCTTACCATAATTCAATAGAAGTGATTTTTAATTTAACTCCTGTACAATAATTCATATGAATATTTATTGTAAGACCACACACACAAAACCTATTAATATGTACTGGAAATAATGTGTTTTTCCTGTTTTCAATCATCCGACCTCATTGATTCCCCTTGCGACCCCTCGAGGGACCGTGATCCCTGGGGGTCACGTTTGGAAGCGCTGCATTAATGTATATGACGTAAAATCACTGCACAATAATGTGATTTGTTGACAGAAATCCAACATTTCCTCATCCACAGAAATCATTTAATAAAAGAAAACATGTACATGAAGTGACGAATGAACATCCCATCACGAAGGCTTTAAGGTTAATCTATCAAGTGGACAGTGAACGCCCCGTCCTGAAGTGAACGGATCAGCACTTTCCTCTCCGCTCCTGACTTTCTGGATGTCGTGTCAGCAAAGCGCCGCCAACTGTGTCAGGGATTACACTCTGTGTGTGGCTGCCCCATGCCACAAATTCTTGACTGGCACTATTAGACCACCGTTATATTGGGCCCAGAACCCCTCCCCCCATCTCATCTGACACCACCCCCCCCTCCCCCTCCGCGGCTCTCCAGGCGAGGCAGCGGCACTATTCTCGGCCTGTGGGCCCAATGCTTGACATACTAATTATATAACAGCCATGCAAGCTCGCTTTCTGCTGCTCCATTTCTTTTCTGTGCCGTAGTTTAGTGTTACACTCGCTCTTCCTCCGCCGGCGCACAGCCCTGCAGAGCTCCGTGTGGAGATGCACACATTCACACTCACTGTCTGTCACACACTGCTGAGAATTCACTGGTGTGTTTGGGCCTGTTAACCCTCGTCAGACACAAACGCTGCCTCTTTCTTTCCTCACAACTTCGAATCATGCATCAGGAAAATAAAACTCTTTTACCTAATATGTTAATTTAACACATGTGATTTCTGAAGTTTCATTCTCTCATCCAAACTTTGAAATGCATGAGAAACTGCAGTGAAAATAAACACACAACCCAAAATACACTCAAACCAGTCACCATCATGTGTCATTTTGATAAATACACATGCAGTATTACCTTTGTATATTTCCCAGATAAAGACACAAATTGATGTATAGTGAAGGGCTGTGGATAGTTTTCACCAACAGCTGCTGCAAAAAGTAGAAAATTGGACGATTTCAATCTCAGAAAATGACGGGAGATTTGGTAGCAAATTGCAGCTCCGTTATCGTCGGAGGTAAACACTGTGTGCAGGCCGCCGTCCGTGCATGTGTACATACTGTACAGAGGGAGATCTCCTCATGCGTGTGTGTGTGTGTGTGTGTGTGTGTGTGTGTCCGTGCTCATCAGTTCACCCAACATTCCCTGATCAGCATGTTTCTCAGTTACCGATAAATCCAACCAAAACTCAAAGGTTTCTATTAAAGTAATTCTGTATTTTTGCTGTTAGCAGAATTATTATTAATATTCTTTGTATATCTTGTTACTTATTTACAAGGTGAACAATCTCCCCATGATACTCTCCTCTCTAATCCACTTTCAGCACATCAGGTTGTCTCCTGAGTGAAACGTCATTCTCACAAAAATACTATTTTCTTCTACTTATTTATTTTCATTCTGCTGATTATGAACAGCTCCATGATCGCTGGTGCTTTCTTAAAATATGTTGTTCAAACATCATTGGAAACTTTATTCACCATCCTTTTGCAATTACCAACACAATCTCCAAATCATAGTTTTTGTGTTTTTTTAATAAATTTGATTCTTTTGAGATTGTGGATCCTGATATTCTCCTGTGTTGCTCAGAAACTTGAGTAGACTTCAGACTTTTAATTGTTGTGTTCCTCAAGGCTCCATTCAAGGTCCTTTTACTTTCTTATATTTTTGCCTCCTCTTTGCTAGGCAACAACATTTTTTGCATAAATACGTGACATAATCTGTTGTATCATTCCTTCACATATGAAATACAATTAATGTTCTTGTGCCATAATCGTTCGTATTTCTATAATCTCTTGACTTCAAAGGAAATGGATGATTTTGGTCCAAAATGCAGTGAAATTCTGACCTGTTAAACCTTTAAGTGCTTGAATGTTTTATAAATAGTGTCTGTTGGAGCAGATGTGTGCAGCTGTATATTTCTATACCTCTGAATGTGTGTGTGTGTGTGTGTGTGTGTGTGTGCCCGCCAGCGTATTTGCATTTGAGTGCAGGTTTGCGTTCATGCTTGTCAGTATGCATTTGAGTGCTACGTACAGCTATATACATGGATGCACCTGATTGAATGTGTGAGCGTATGTGCATGTGTGTGTGTGTGTGTGTGTGTGTTAATATGTGAAGCTAACAAGCAAGGCAGCAGCTGACAGCAAACATTATTCGAATCATGCTTATCCCTCTCTGACTGCTGAAACCTGACATTTATCTGCAACATGAGCCACTGCTGGAAGTACTAACACACACACACACACACACACACACACACACACACACACACACACACATGCTCGAACAGAGGATTTGGACCACAGTTTCATTCCCAGAAGCCCCCTAAGGGATTTGACTCCAGACCCTGGCAAGGTGTGGTTATTGTTCCTCTCTCATTAATCAAATGTTTCATTTGGGCCGATGCCAGATTATCGGCACAGACGATGAAAAGGAGATTTTTGTGGAGCTTCCTCTCAAAGAGCGTCCTCTGTCCTTCCTGTGTGTTGTTGCTTCTGGGACTGCGCTCAAGGATTTTGGAGTGTTTGTTGATTACCCACCCCCCACCCCCCCACACACACCCACATCCTCCTTGCTTTCAGACGGCGAAGCTACAAGGACAAATGGATTCAAAGCTGGAAGCTGAAGCAGTGGTTCATATCAGCTCTGTGGGTGTTTCAGTCTTTTCAATACGAGCCGTGTGTGTTGGTGTGTTTTCCCCTCCTGCCCTCCGTCTCTCTCCTCCTACACACCTGCCCATCGTCTGGGATCAGCACACCTGCCCGTCATCAGGCAATCACCTTCCAACTACAAGAACCCTGCAGTAACAGTCAGTCCCAGGTTCACGCGCCGGCTGCTCTGAAGTTTAGCCCCAGTTTACCTGCTCAGTTTTACTCTGTTTGTCTGTCTGCCACTTTCTGCCTCACACCTGTTCTCCCTGTCTACCTGCCAGTCTGCTCGGCCCAGCAGCCAGCTCACATCAGTGGGGTTCCCTCTGCAACACCCAGGCCTGGATTTCCCCACACTGCAGCTCAAACTCCAGCCAGTCTGCATCACGTTCAACTGATGACAGTCTGTGTGTGAAACTCCAGCAAATCTATCTGACACTGCAGATAACACAAGAACACAACAACTTAACATGACATATGAGCTAAATCACATGACCAGCGCTGGTATGAAACATCAGGACTCTGATCATCTGGCGTCTGCTCCAGCAAGCTCAAAATGAACCTATGCTATGTGACCAAAACAATGAGCTGAAAGAAGCTATAAGAGGCTAAAATGCCTTTAAATTGGCTTTTAAATGTTACTTATTTAATTCAATGTTAAAGGCAAACTGTGCAGCTTTTCCACATTAAAATCTATCTAAAGTCTTAGGTAGAAGTAGAAGTTTGTCTAAAGTTATAAATAAATATCTCGGACACTTGCCAGTAAAGTTGCATTGTGGGTAATGTCGGCACCAGGTTGTGACAATGAAGAAGAATGCTTGAAATAAAACAGACTGCAGCAACTTCTTTTAAGTGTTCATCTTGAGTCTGGCAACTTCATCAACGTGCAACACTGAAACAGTGCTGTGCTCTTAATATCAAAAATGTTTAATCTTTTTAAACCCAATAATCTCATTAAATCTGCCCTGAAGCTTCTTTGCTTCACAGTTTTACATAAAACATTCTGCTTGTTCTAATGAAGCTATATCACACTTCAACTTTTACTAACATCATTTTTAAACCCAAGATACATCAAATGGAAACTTGTGCATGATTTCAGATGCGTTTCGTTGATTTTCAGCCTGATATATTTGGCACCAGTGCAAACATTAGGAGAATTCAAAAATCAACTTTCTTTCGTGATGAAGGAATCTTTGTTTAATTTAGTTATCATTTAGTTTCTGAGACTGAAACACAGTGTGTGACCTGCTGTGATGTGTTGAAATGTTGCAGCTGTTGGAATCATAACAACAATGATGAAGTGTTTTACTGTGGGTTTTTCCTTCAAATCTTAATGAGTGAATGTGATGAATGCAGGATGGATGAAGGTGAAGGATGATGATCGATGAAGCTTTGGGGAGAGGGTCGGACCAGGGAGGGACAGTAGCTGAGATTCTACTTGAGCAGATGTTAGTACGATTTATGAACTCTCTCTGACAAAAAAGTGACATGTTGTTTATCTTCCTTTATGTGATTTCCAACTCGTACATGGAAAACATGCTTCACTTCGCAGCTGATTCAGAAACCACGTCTGTGACAAGACCACACACGAGCCGCTGATGCTGCGCTCGCCGCTGTTCAATACCCACCAAGAATGTTATCTATTCTTATCTATTCATAACTGAAAGCAACGCTGAGGCGCCCAGTCAAGGTTGAGGGGTCCCCCCCCCCCTCGCTTCACACACACAGTGGAACCGGCCAGAACAAAAGATCCTGGTTGTAAACACAGTGGGAGCAGTGTGTGTGTGTGTGTGTTTGTGTGTGTGTGTGTGTGTGTGTGTGTGTGTGTGCGTGTGTGTGTGTGTGTGTCCTTATGAATGAATGAAGGCATGAAAGTGGAAACAGACCATGTGTTTTCCTGTGTGCTCATGTGAGAGGGTAAATAATTGATTCTTGTTGCAGAAATGAAGACAGCTTGACAATGTATATGTGCAAATAGCAAGTTCAGTACATGTGAATCTATAGTGTTTCATTGGTGATGGAGAGGAAGCAAAGGAAAATGCTGCAAAACATATTTTCATTTGTGCAAGAAGATTTTTTTCCCAGCACCAATTCTCTAATAATATTATAGCAGACATGTGTGTGTGTATGTATACAGTGTATATGTGTATGTGTACATTGATCAATGAACCAATCCGTTGATCATTGAATAATTAGTTGGCAACAATAGTGATAATCCCTTAAAATGTCACTCAGGCTTTTCACTGACATCCTAATGGAGCCACAGACTGAGCTGAGCTGCAGACCAGTTCCTGCCACAGTCACTCAGATTCATTCATTCATCCATCCAGTATTATATTTACTTTATACACTAAAGACTCAACAAGTTTATTTTTCAGCTGTATTCCTGCACAATACAAATCTTTGCATCACAGTTCTTTAATAATCAGAGTTAAGATGTTTTTCCAGTGTGGTTTGGTTGGACTCACACATGAAAACCAACTGAAATTATACTCATTAAACATACTCACACACCTGTGGATTCAACTTGTAGCTGCTTATAGTTTAACTGTTGGATCATGTAAGAAATGTTTATTTTTGCTTATGTCTTAGTGTCTCTATTGGAAAATACATTTATCTTCTTTCATTGTTTTGGCCGTCGCTCCATTAGGCTGTTTAATATTTCACTGTCCACTTTCATTGTTTAGATATACGACCAGTTTAACTGTAATATCCTAAACTTAAATTTATAGTATTTGGAAGAAAAAAGAGTCAAACACTGTTTTCATCTGTTTTGAAAACCAAACAACAAACTTCCTGCTTCAGTTTTCAAATTCACTTTCAGTTTCACTTCCAAACGAGCCTCCATACTGAACACATCAAATCTGTATAAGAGAGTTACAGTATAATAGAAGGAAACTATACAACTAATAACAGTGATAATAATTCATGCAGTTGCACAGATTCCAATGCAAATCCTTCATTGCTCGGCACAAGGCGAGCAGCCTGATCGACTCTATTGTAAATATGTCACTCATCAAACTGAGTCGTATCCATCACATCCGGCCTGACAACACTGCACCTGAACTCAGTCAGGTCAGTCCAGGCACGGTGTCGGCCCGACCCCTCCGCCCAGCGCCCGGGTGGGTGGAGGTGGTCTCGAGTTAAAGCTGCTGAAACATCGTGGAGAGCGGACACACGACGGCCTGGAGAAGATAAACCAGGCAGCACTCAGGAGCCCCCACTTCAGCGACACCTCTCTCCCTCCACTGGACTCCATCCCCGAGTCTGTCCATCCTCATCGTCCCCTCCTCCGTCCCCTCTCTTCCTCCATCTCCTCCCTCCCTGCGCCGCTCTCACCCTCTCCTCCGCTTTCAACACCACTACTTTCTGTTTATCTCATCCTCACAGCTGGCGTCCATTCATCCTGAATCGCCGCCTAAGTGCAGCGTGGAAGGACGACGGCGACATCAAATAAATAAATAAAAAAAAATCAAGACAGCGTGAAAACAACTGGCATCATGCTGCCTCTCCAGATGATATCAGCTTTTATCTGTGAAAGGAGGCATTAAAAATCCACTAACTCCTCACCCCTCACTCCCCCCTCCCTCCCTCCCCCCCACACAAGCCTTTCTCTGTGAAATTTCTCTTTCTATTATAAGACTTTAATTTTCACAATGAACAAGAGGTAATCACCTTTTCATATTTTCTGCTTGCATTCTTCACCCCCGGTGTATTTTAAGCCGCGCTGCCTGACTCCTTCTCATTTCCACCTTTGCGTTATTTTGTTCGACGTGACTGTTTAACTCAAACTGTTGAGCCACTTTGGAAAATGTACAATTAAAAAAAACACAACATCTTGCAACAGTGTTCAGGAAAATCACAGGTAAACATGTCATTAAGCTTTGTTGTGCTTGTACTGTCACTTGCACTGCTGATGCCACACTCATTTATATATTGTGTGATTTTGATGAATACAATGATAACAGGTTAGCGATGCCGGAGGAGACAGGTTCTAGGTGAAAAAATAAATATTTTCCAAATAAAATTGCAAGAACAGAACGACAACAAAATTCCTTGGATTGGAAAAAAAAGCAATCAGCTGATGGATGTTTGGTTCAAATAAAACCCTGTTGGCTCTTCATGTCTGTTTATCCAGCAGTGAATTACCAAAGGTTGACAGATTGAGTCAAGGCGCCGGTCGTCACGGTGAAGTGATCTAATTTCTGTGTTGTGTCATCTTAAATATTGAGTTGAGAGTACGATAATGTACAAATCGCTGATTAAATCAATTTTACCGTCTCTCCCTCTCTGCCCGTCGCTCGCCCCTCCCACACCTGATGAAGCTGTTGCTGCTCGTCCTAATGGCCCCCCCGGCCTCTGGAGGACGTCTCATGGATGAGTTCACCGGCTCTCGGTGGAGAAGGAGCCTCCGACAAAGAATAGATCGACTGTGGGATGCACACAATGCAGTCGACGATAAACCGGAGCCAATTATTATCTTTGTTCCTCCGCCGCAGGGGCCCCAGTGGGTCCCCGCGACCCGGGAGCCGAGATGGGGCGAGGAGGTGGAAGTGGGTATGTGGCGCTGTGTTGGTCGAGGAGGGGGTGTCGGGAGCGCACAGGGCAGAGAATCAAACGCCCCTGGGAAAAAAAAAAAAATCAGCCGCCTGCTGCTCCAGTCCCTATAAAAACATCACGAAGCGAGGCCCTGGCTTCTTTCTCTCTTTTTTCTATTTCCATAAGAGCAAGCTGGCTATTAACTATTAAGAGGCCAATCGGCTGAGCAGACCGTTGCCATAGAAATGAGCAATAAAGGAGTCTGGGAGAATGAGTCCTCTGGGGTGGGGGGGGGGGGAGTGCAAGCGAGGTTGCGCTCAAGGTCATGTCTGCGCTGACCCCCGCGGCCTTGTTACAATATATATGACCCATTTATGTCTCCATCCACTGTCGCGGCTGACCTTGCTGTTTACGAGGCCGCGGCGGCAGAAAAGGCCATCATACAATTGGCCTGATTCATGTGACACGTCGGCTAAACAACGGGCTTGTTACCCCCAGCGCGCCCGCCTCGCCGGCTCACGGCGGTCGCTGTATATCTGCCGGCTGAGATATATGAGCTCTGAGCTCAAGGCGTTGTTTTGACAGGTAGATTTAGTTACCTGTTAGGATCGATACAAGCTCCTGCACCAGTTAACAGACGCAGTGCTTCATGCGTGTTGGTGACATTTTCCAAAATGACATTATAGATTTTGCGGAGCTCCATTCTGAAACTTCTCCATATGAGGCTATTAAATGAATAGAAAAAGCCATAAATCAGTGTTTATCCGCGGCCCCGTTCGTTTGATGCCTACATCCTGTCTTTTCCTTGTCACCGGCGCCTCGCTGATGTCAGAGGTGTTTTGTGTTGTGTGAAGCACTTCCTGCGACCTGCAGTGAGCTGGTCGTGCGGCGAGGAAGCAGGAAGATGAAAGGCCAGCGACGGCAAACGTTCAAACGGCGTAAACATCAGTGTTTCCTTTTGCGGCGGCAGATCGAGCGAGTCTGCTTCCTCGACGCCTGCGGAGGCTCCGTGGATGCCGGGTACCTCAGCCTCGGGCTGGATGACAGCTCGTCAACATGACTGACAAGTGTGTGAGAGTGTGGGACTGACGACACACTTCCTTATCTGAAGCTGAGAAGTTGAGTGTTGTCGTTTTAAGAGTGGCTTGTTTCTGCTGTGGAGGAGTGACTTCGCTGCGTTCGTGAGTTCTCTCTTAATTAAAGGAGTCTCATATTGTGTTGCAGAGCTGTGATCAACCTTTGAGAAGTAGGCGTCTGTAAGCAAACACTCATCCTCTGCCTCATTTAAAAATGTACCTCATTACTTTTTTTTTTGATCTGGGAAAACAAAACTGAGTCAAACTGTCTCAAGGTTCAGAGGGCGGCTCCGTTCATATAGGAAGTTGAGGATGGAATAAATTACAGGAAACAAAGTCGTGTCTGCGGAGCGGTTTGGGATTTTGTCAGTGAAGGTAAAAACAATGTTTCCATGTGACTCCATACCAAGCGGCAACCTCCGCCGCTGAAAAATGAAGCCAATGCGGAAGTGCAAAAAAGCTGCAGTTCCTCGAATAACCGCTAGAGCAGGCCACAGAAGTGAGTCAATTACATCTGAGCCGATCTGAGCCCCATGTTAAAATGGTCTAAAGGGCGACACCCCGGCTAATTCTAGTCACTGAGTTTGGGAAAGAGATCGTCGTGGGGTTAGCCGGCTAGCAACGCTATTTAGCATTTAACCTAGCTGGTTAGCCGTAGCGAGTTTGATTATTTCGAATAAAGCGGCTTTTTTCAGCGCCTTTTTTTTCAGCCAATAGCGTTCATTCGACCCGCCTCAGCTCCGCCCTCGCTCCACCTCTTTGTCCATATTTGGAGTAACTGGAGGTAGGCTACCAAGATGGCTACGCACTACGATTTGCTTCATTTTTGCTCTTCAGAAACCTATGGGTGACGTCACGGACACTACGTCCATATTTTATACAGTCTATGCTCCATACACATTGCAATTAGATTTCAAATTGGTCTGTGACTCCACTGATTGAAAGAGAAAACGAAATGAGGAAAACCGACTAAAGACTTTGAAAAGAAAAAAAAGTTGATCAGCTGTAGTTTAGACTGAAGACAGGCATCAAGCTTGGAGCATATTTACATCGCATATCATAAATGAATCAGCATGATATTAGATCAATCACCAAACGAAGCTTAACGTCCGTCGGTTTGAGAAACAGCGGAGGTGAAGCAGCAGAAGGTCTCTCACTTGTTACCATGAGACCAGACGATGCAGACAGTTCCACTTTGTTTGGTTTGATCTTAATCTCAGGATTCACTGACACCACTGACTTAAAGACAGAGTCCGGGGGTTAAAAATAGGCAAAGCAAACCAAGAACTGAGGGCGATTCAATTTTTAATATCAGGCTGATCAATACGGCACCGTCCAATTAAAACATCACCTATGGTTCTGTTTTTCACTTTTAGATGGTTGATTTATGTGAGAAATTATTTCGGCTTTTTTTTTTTTTTAAACTTTGGCCTCTTCAAACGAGACGGTTTCATTTTAAAGATGAAAGTAAATCAGCTTATCTTGTTATTTCACTGTTATGGCTGCGTCAGACTGAATTCTGTTTATAAAAACAAGAAAAAAGGGCATCTTGAAAAAAAGGTTTCTCATAATAAAGATCGACATTGAGCAGGTTAACAGGCTCCTATAAGCACAACCTGCTGATGAGAACGGTTTAAACCAGAGTCGACCAGGATCGCTGTCATGTGACATCAGTTTTACATATCAGAGTTTAACATCATGACCCTCAGATTCAGAAACAGCCCCAGAAAGTGCAGCTTTTTTTTATTAAAATTGAGATTCTTTAGCTTTGTCTTATGATAAAAACTTAAAAAGACCACGAGGAAGAAAATCTCCTCAGAATGAAGCTCCATGCAAACCTCGTCTAACCTCAGGATTTGGAAGCTACAGTTTGCTGAGATCTTGACTTGAGAACATATCACAGATTATTATCACTTGTTTAAATGTAAACTGCAGCTCAGTCATTTGTAAAGAAGACACGGATCACAGAGGGGGGGGGGCTCCACAGAGACTGATTATGTACACGGGCCAGCATGTCGGGCCACGCCCCCGCTGAGCGCCGCACTCGTCGCCTGTCAATCAAGCAGCGTGGGCGGTTCCGTGACGTCCACGCGCTCTGTCAGATGAGATGATGAGCATCGATGTCATCGGAGACCGGAGGCGTTTCTTTGTGTTCCTGTTGTTTCTCACTAAAAGTCCTGCAAACTAAACGTCGCACCGTGTTTTTTCCAAAATGTTTTTTCCAAAATGACTCAGAGGAGCGTTTTCTGATTGTTCTGCCTCCGGCGTTGTTTGAGGCGAACGTCGCCTGCTGGCTCACTTCAGTCGCTGTTGAACTGACACTGTTACAGCCACCATTTTGTCAGAGACGTACAGCGGACACTGTTTGCTGCTCTTGACTCTTCCAGCCTTTATAATTTGGGCTCGTTGTTGTGAGTGATGGAGGCATCGATGTTGGTTTGACTGACTCATGAACAACCAAACCAAAAACCAGTTCAAGACAAGTCTTCCACACGGCCAACTCTCCGGTGATAGTGAATGTAAGACGTTAGATTTTACCTTTTAATTAAGTGCAAATTTTCAAGATCAGTTCAAGTGAAATTTAATTTACTCTTGTGAACTTGACGAGAACAATGCTTGTGTTTCTTTCTGTGGAGACCAACTTGATTCTTGGTGCAACCTGTTTAGCGACAGAAGAAGAACTGAGGACAGATTGCAGTCGCGGTTAAAAGAAACCAGCTGATGATGTTGTCGATGTTTTGGTCCAGATGAATATTTCCATGATTGTGTGTGAAGATGTTTATCTGTTGATGTCAAGCGGCAACCTCCGGCGCTGAAAAATGAAGCCAATGCGGAAGTGCAAAAAAGCTGCAGTTCCTCGAATAACCGCTAGAGCAGGCTGCAGAAGGGAGTCGATTACATTTGAGCCCCATGTTAAAATGTCCGATTTTACCACAGAAAAAAACATATTTACAGCCTGGTTCAAAACATGACTCTAGTCTCATAAGCTATTTTTCTACTCCATGACAACTCTGGGGGGTGCGAATTTTTTTATAAGGCGTTCGTTTAAAATATACAACATACATCATTATGCACAGTTCATAGCTGTCAATCTAAGTGGCGCCACTTTGATTGACAACGAGCCACTGACGGTCTAAAGGGCGTCACCCCGGCTAATTCTAGTCACTGAGTTTGGGAAAGAGATCGTCGTGGGGTTAGCCGGCTAGCAACGATATTTAGCATTTAACCTAGCTGGTTAGCCGTAGCTCGTTTGATTATTTCGAATAAAGCGGCTTTTTTCAGCCAATAGCGTTCATTCAGCCGGCCCATAGGACCCGCCTCAGCTCCGCCCTCGCTCCACCTCTTTGTCCATATTTGGAGTAACCGGAGGTAGGCTACCAAGATGGCTGCGCACTACGATTTGCTTCATTTTTGCTCTTCAGAAACCTATGGGTGACGTCATGGACGCTACTTCTATATTTTATACAGTCTATGGTTGATGTTCAGCAAAGGATTGTTTGGAAGTACCACAAAACCACACGAAGAACAAGCATTGTCTATTGTAGGTTTCTAATGACGGCTTTTATTTAGTTCCTAATTTAGTGTTAAAGACATCGTTTCCTGTGTGTCCATCCATTAACAGCCTCTAGACGCTGTGTCCCATTTCTTTGCTATATAATGATTCTAGGTTTTACTTTATGATGGAAAAGTTAGAAAAATGAATGCACTCATGTAAAAGTCGCTGCGAATAGAAAAAAATACAGACATGATGCATCATTTCATTTCACAACACAAACTAAAGCTTCCATTTTCAAAAAAATCTCTTCATAAGGTTCAAGCTTTTATTGCAGGGCTGAGCTAGCTACGGAGCTAACTGGCAACTGAGTGTAAATGAAGCTTAACTTGTGTGTTTAATTGCTAATATTTGTCACGGATCACAGGATACACAGCACTTTATATGTCGGTGGCAGAAATGAGAGAATGTGTTTTAAGGTTCATACAAACAATTTGAATATCCTCATAAAACTGATTTTTAGTGCCGGAAATATTCCAAAATGAGGCTCTTCATATTTCTGTCACCGATGTGGAGATGGAAGCTCACCGTGCTGTGTCTGGTGATAAAACTGCAGGGGGAAGAAAACGCTTCCCTGAATGTTGCTCTAAAGTGGTTTTGATTCAATGTTTTCTTGACAGGTATTAGAAGCTCTTTCCTCAGCAGCTTGACGCATAAATTCTCTCCCTCCATCCTCATGTGTCTTTGAACACACACACACACACACACACACACACACACACACACATCCTCCGACTTCCATTCTCTCCGTCGTCTCACTTAAATTTGCAGATTTTCTTAGATTCACTGCTTCGTTTTGTGTTTTTATTCGTCTCCTTTGACTGGACTCTTTCTGTTTTCATCCATTAAGATTTTCCTCATTGTAACTAACACTGAAACAAATGCCAGAGATGCATCCTCTCTGAGTCATGACAGTGGATTCAGAGCAATTAATCCCCAGTTTGCCCCCCCCCCCCCAGCCCACC
>JBBMOC010001174.1:0-13903 GCA_037975185.1 Centropyge bicolor | reverse complement strand
TGCTCCATTAATGAGGCTCCTCTCGGGTCTTTCAGTTGCTGTCACAGCGTCCGGAGCCTCAGAGGACCGGAGCGGAGAACGAGCAGGCTGCGGCCGGGCAGAGGCGCGCAGCAGCGGGCAGGAGGAGGCCGGACACCGCGCTGCAGGAGCCGGAGCAGAACTTTCCCTCAAGTTGAGCCGGAGCTGCGGGAGACTCATGAGTGGGGCTCGGTCCCCGGTGTGAGGTCAGCGAGGAGGGCCCGAGCCGCCCCCGGTCCCCGGCCCCCGGCAGCATGCCCCGGCCCGGCAGGAACACGTACAGCGACCAGAAGCCTCCGTACTCGTACATCTCCCTGACGGCCATGGCCATCCAGAGCTGCCCGGAGAAGATGCTGCCGCTCAGCGAGATCTACCGCTTCATCATGGAGCGCTTCCCGTACTACCGGGAGAACACGCAGCGCTGGCAGAACTCGCTCCGACACAACCTGTCCTTCAACGACTGCTTCATCAAGATCCCGCGGCGGCCGGACCAGCCCGGCAAGGGCAGCTTCTGGGCGCTGCACCCGAGCTGCGGCGACATGTTCGAGAACGGCAGCTTCCTGCGCCGCCGCAAGCGCTTCAAGGTGTGCGGCCCCCAGGCCCCCGAGCCGCCGGGCCCCGGCAAGGCGCCCGACGCCGCCGCGCACTACCTGACGCAGCAGCAGGCCAAGCTGCGGCTGAGCGCGCTGCACGCGGCCGCGCACCTGCCGCAGGTGGCCGGGTACGGCCTGAGCCCGGCGCCGCCCTCCGGCTTCAAGCACCCGTTCGCCATCGAGAACATCATCGCGCGGGAGTACAAGGTCCCGGGCGGCCTGGCCTTCTCCGCCCCGGGCTACCCGCTGCACGGACAGCTGGCCCCGGCCTGGCCGCACGTCTACGGCCCCGGCGTGGTGGAGGGCCCCGGGGACTACCCGGCCTACGGCCTCAAGTCGCTGTGCCACGGACAGACTCTGCCCGCCATCCCGGTGCCCATCAAGCCCACGCCCGCCTCCGTGCCGGGGCTGCCCGGGCTGCCCGCGCACATCCCGGCCTTCCTGGCGAACTCGCCGCGCTCTCTGAGCCCCACGTCCCCGCAGACCGGCCACGGCAGCCCGGCGGGGCCCGGAGAGCCGCTGTCCTCCCCGGGCGCCGCCGGGCTGCAGGTGGCGGTGCACTGACCGGCACCGGGAGCGGGTGGTGCGTTCAGGAGCACAGGGAGACGCAGCAGGTTGACCTCTGACCTGTGTGTGTTTGATCCAGCTCCAGTCAGGTCTCGGTCCTTCAGTCTGATCCAGCCTTTGTGTTCGGCCTTTTCTGCCTCAGATTAATGACTGAACTCTTCTCCCTTCTTTCAAAACAAAGCTCGTTTCTTCCACTTCAGGATCTTTCTTCAACCAAACTCCAGGAGAAAATCTGAAAAGGAGCATTTGAACCAAATAATGAGTTTTTTTTCTTGCCCCGTTTTAAACTGTGTTGTTTCCTGATGCACAGTCTCAGAGAAAAAAGACTGGAAATCATATATTTATGTCAGAGGTTTAAAAAAAAAACACTGGAGATATTTGACCCTGAATGCAACACGAAACTGTCTCTGATGCACTTTTGAAAAGATGGAATCTAGATGTTTTTTAGCAACAGACCAGTTGGCTTCATTTCCAGTTTTTTAAAGTGACCTGCTGTCTGTGTGTGTTCTGCTGCATGTTCCTGTCTGAAAACAATGACTCCGTGTTTGTACACTTCTTTCTGGGCTGAAAGAAAAAGCATGAACATGAACCACAGGCTTTTTATTCCCTGCGCTCTGTCTGCTCATCCACATCCATTAAAAAACCTTCCTGGGAAAAATACACTCAACAAGCTGTGAACCTGTTATTTACCTGCGCACACACACACACACACACATTGTTGAGTATTTATCGCTCAGACTTTCTCCTTCATTTTATCAGGATGTTTTAAATTTCCTCTCCAGCAATGTGGCGTCTGCAGGAGCTGCTGTCACACTTTAACACTCATGAAATCTTGACATGAACATTGACATATAATTCACATTTTTCTAAACTAACATTTTGATTTGACTGATTTTTTTTGGGTTAAAATATTTCCTTCAAAATAAAGTGACTCATCAACAGATCGAACTGTGACGATCAGGTTTGCATTGATTTGTTTGCAGCTGCTGGAGAATTTTCTCAACATGTACAAACAGGTCACAGATGTAAATCCTTCAGCTGATCTGGAAGCTGAAAAATCCCCCAAACTGAAGGTACAAGATTTTCAGTGACAGTTAAATATCTGATGTTGAATTGAAGCGGTGGATTTACGGCCTGAGTTTGTTTCATGTTAACTGAATCATCAGGTGTTTAAAATCAACAGTGACACATGTGCTCATATTTTTACATATATTGTTAATTATATACAAACTGAACATAAAAACAAAAACAAGATAAATAAATTTAAATGTTTTTTCTTCTTCATTTATCTTCAGTGAAATGTATTGTGTCCAAACACATTTTTTATGCAGTTTCACATTTTGTGCAAATGAAATGAAAAAATAACAAATAATAATTCATTATTATTATTATTGTCTTCACTATGTTTCAAAATATGAAAATAAAGTGATCATGTTTTATAATTTCATCTTATGTTTGTGTAAATAAATTAAACTATTTTACATGAACAAATCAGCTCCACCTCAATGTAAAACTACACAAGACTTAATGAAAATAATCAGAACAATATGATAAAACTGAAGCGGGTTCACGTTCTGCTGGGAATCATGTCACATTTGTTCGGGAGTGATACACAGTATTTCCACAGTATTAGCACTTCGACTTGAGGCTGAAGGATATGAATATTTCTTCATCACTGTGAAAGCGGCGATGCATCATTTTGATGGATGGATTTAAAGACGACTCTTGACTCTCAGCAAAAATCTTACTGAGTCTTTGAACGCATCGTCCAGTTTCCTTCAGAACGGAATTCATCCTGAGAATTAGACCAGAACAGACTTTTACTTCACATTCAAACAGACTGGTCGACTTGATTTGGGCAAAAAAAAACTAGTTGGTTGATTTAGTCCCGGTAAAATCCTGGTTTGAGTTAAAATAAGTGTTTTAATTTACATTTCATACGTGAAGTTAAATATTTCACCTCCGTTAAAACAGGTGGATGTTAACTTTGTGTGTGTGACTCAGGTCGTCAGGGTCAAAGTCCTGTGTTCGTCTGACGCATCAAAACACATGTGAAACTCATTTCCTGCCAAAACTTCACAAACAAACAGGTTTTACAAATAAAGATTCTACGATTCATCAACAGACCTTTGACGAACTGAAACATTCTGCGAAAATAAGACGGCTGTTTATCCAACAAATAAACAACATATTTGTAAAGTACAAAAAAAATAATCTACAAAGAGAAAAACGTCGCAGCACAATATTTCCCCCGCAATCGTCCCTGGGGTTTTCTGTCTCTGGGGCTTTAAGCGCCACCTGCTGTCGTGGAGGCAGAATTACTTGAGGCAAAAAGCTGAGCGCCGACGTACGATGGTGTCAAAGGTCACATGGTGGTTGGAGGATCTGTTTGTTTGCGTGTTAGAGGTCTGTTGTTTGTTTGTTTGTATTTGTTTTGTATTAAACGACCACAGTGTGTTTGTTTGTCAGTTGTCTCGCTCTCAGACTACGTCACCTGACAGACAGACAGACAGACGTTGGATCACCTGACAGACAGACAGACAAACAGGCAGACAGACAGACGTGGATCACCTGACAGTCAGACAGACAGACAGACTGACAGTCAGACAGACAGACTGACAGACTGACAGTCAGACAGACAGACAGACAGACAGACAGACTGACTGACAGACTGACAGACTGACAGACTGACAGTCAGACAGACAGACAGACAGACAGACTGACAGACAGACAGACAGACAGNACAGACAGTCAGATAGACTGACAGACAGACAGACAGTCAGACAGACAGACAGACAGACAGACAGTCAGACAGACAGACAGGCTGACAGACAGACTGCCTCACAGACAGACAGACAGACAGACAGACGTGGGATCACCTGACCCACAGAGCTGCAGTCTGAATGCTGGCAGCTCTTTGTGCCGCGCTGAGGCGCCGGGTTAATGTGTGTGTGTCAGCTCCAGATTCTTCTGTCGGCGTGTCGCTCGCTTTAATCGACTCTCCGCCGCAGTTTCTCTAAACAGTGAAAGAGGACAGACAGCTCTTCTGGAGAGAGAAAAGCTCGTGTGAAGAGCTTTTTCTTCCTCGGCAGTGACGGAGGTCTGGTGTGTAAACAGTGGCCGGGCTGTGCGGAGCGGTGGGTTAGCAGCGGGCAGCGTCGGGGCGGCCGTGCAGGATTAGCCAGTTAACACTTCCCTGGTGCCAAACACAATCGTGCACCGTCAGTGTGTTTAGGTCTTTGAGTGTGTTGCTGAGAGACGGCGACTGTTACCGTAAAAATGTGGGCCCTGAACGCCTCCTCCTCCTCCTGAGCTTTGTGACCACACACAAGTAAAACAAATGACATTTAAAGAGGGAAAGTGCGGCCTGCTGTTCCTGACATTCCTGCTCGGACGACAAGAGAAGAGCGAGCGAGTCCGACAGAAGAAACAGAGCAACGATCAAATATTTACTGAGGTGAAGAGCAATCGAGTGCGAAATACTCTGAGGTTTTAAAAGTGCAAGGAGGTGGAGGAGGAAGACGAGGAGCAGAGCGAGAGGTGGAGGAGCTGATGGAGGACGAGGAGGTGGAGGCAGTGAGGGAGGAGGAGGAGGAGGAGGAGATGAAGACGGGTTCAGAGCCTCTGCTGCTCCGCTGGGATTCACATGTCACATGGTCTCACTGTTTATTTACATCAGATACAAACATAATAAATTAAATCCACTTTTGATTTTATTTCAATTTGAGCTCTTTTTCTCAGTGTTTTTAAATTCAGCCATGACCTCCGACAACTCAACTGTCATGTCACTGATAATCAGCCTGTTTTCTGTTCACTGTGGCTACAAGCTTCAGACCTGGATTCTGATGGAAGGTCTGAATTTGTGAAGGTTCAGATGATGAGTCACCACCAACACTCGGCCGTTAGTCTTATAAAATATAACTTTCCAATATCTGTTTTACTTTACATACTTTTTTTCTCGCTGCGGTTCATGGAAACATTTAAAAAGCAGCTGTGAAGCTTCTTAATGTTGCTGCTGTTCGACGACGAACCACAGTGTCATGTTTCAGTTTCAGTCCAGTGAAACCGGACGGGACTCGCTTCAGGTCTGAAATATCACAAACACAATTAAAGTTAAATATCAGCTGGATGTCGGACGGCGGCGGCGGCCTCTCGCTCGCCGTTCGCTGGGCTGTAATTAATCACCGGTCCCTGGCTGCCGTTTGTGTTCATTAATTAAAGACTTGAGGGAGGAGCGTGACAGCGAGGTGTCCCTGAACGCCTCACACAAACACTAATTAACAAACAGCCTCTCGAGCGCGGAGGCGGCCTGTGGAGAGAGATCAGGCTGAGGAGGAGAACAACAAGAAGCAGAGAAGAAGAACATGATAGAGGTGATGATGATGACACGGCCCCGCACAGAGCCCCGCCCCCACCAGCCAGACGGCATCATGGGTTATTTACACTGATGAATGAATTCATCAGATGATGAAACGCAGTGAAAGAAGATGAAGATTTTCACAATAAGACACGAAGAGACCGTGTCCCGCTGCAGGAGGAGACAGACAGAAGGACAGAAGACAGAGAGAGCAGAGAAACATTTCAGAGACTTGTCAACGTGTCCACTGAGCTTTTCGCCTCTTTCAGCTCCCAGTTTTGTTTAGTTTGTCTCTGGTGAAGACGGCGGAGGCGTCCAGCTCTTCTTCGTCAAGTCTCTGTCGTCTTCATCACCATGAAAACTGCAGCAAAGACCTGACGGCACAGTTGTTTTATATTATTCATGTTCTGGGGTAAAGAGCTGTCACTCATCACACAGGAAACATCTGTGATCTGATCTAATCTGGTCTGTCCTCAGGTCTCTGACCCCTCAGTGTCCTGATGTGGAGGCTGCCCCCCCCCCCCACGCACTGATGTGGCCCTCCCCCTCTGGAGGAACATTCGGCTCCTTTTCTTCCACTAAATGCTTCTTTCCTCCCGACAATAATCTACAACAGCTCATCAATCTGTTCATCTCCTCCCTCGAAGCGTCGAGCCGGTTTCGGCGCCTCGGCCTCTCGCGGCAGCTTTGAAGTGTCGCTGGTAGGTGTTAGTTTATGGTCGACCGCTGCAGATAAGATTCCTGAATGGGCCGTAAATTAAAAAAACAAAGCTGGAGGCGAAAACACACCGAGGTCGTTAAAGCTGACAGAGTCTGTTATCACCTGACACATTCTCCAAATACAGAGAGGCTGAGCCCACAACCACTGTGACCTGCAGGAGGAGGAGCCGGGGGCGGGGGCGTCGCCGAGCGCCGAGGGAGCGCAGGGCGTCTGTGACCACAGGCAGAGCAGGAGGAAGATACCTTCAACTGTCCGACAGGAAGTACACACGCAAACACATTCAAGGTGGTTTGTGTTGTTCTCACAGCTGAAGCCAACACATCAAACCTCCGACAGTCCTCACACTGCAGCAGAGGAGGAAGAGAACATTTCTCTGAAAGGAAGTTTAATTGTTGCATCACAGTTAGGAAAAGAAAATGAAAGAATAAACATTAATTTCATCCAAAATCAGGGATGTTTTGGAAACTTTTGGAAACGTTTCAAGCTTCTCTGGACTCAGTGAAAGTTACATGTCCTGTGTTTGTCTGGAGAACTTCACAGAGTAGATCAGCTGATCGATGGGTCAGGTGATTTGTTTAACATGTTCAATCCATATAGGCAGATTAATAAGCAGCAACTCATCCTTTGCATGAACTGATAACTGAGCACACACAGACTCTGCCTGTCTCCCGCTGGTGTCACTGTCTGCGGGTTCAGCAGTTCACAGTTTACGGGCGTTGAAGCCACCTGACGGCTGCAGGGAAACAGCCATCACACACAGGTGCGTTATGGGAGGGCGGAGCTGCTGCCACAAACCATTTAGAGGGCAGAGAGTGGAGGGGGGGAGGGGGGGTTAGTTAGTGGGCGTGTGAAAAGAAAACGACACTAATTCATTGGCAATAAAAGCCCCCCCCCCCTGTTCCCAGGCAGTGCTGTGCTCAGCAGCTTCACCCCCCTCCTCCCCCTCCTCCCCCTCCCACAACTAATTGTCAGACATGTGGGGGAGGAGGGGGCCGCTGTGCCAGCAGGCTGCGACCACCACGGCTAATAAGCATCAGAATAAACAAACTAATAAACACGAGGGTCCCTGAGAAGAAACAGGCACAAAAAAGATTCTTCATCAAACTGATGATTAAACCACGAAACAACTGAGAACTGAAGCAAACGAAGCAGCCGACTGTCATCTTCAGTTTTCTACAAAGACTGGATCAGTTGTTGCTTCGTTATCAGGCCACAAAGTCTGATCCAGTCAGACCCACCAAACGAACTTCGTCTTACAGAATCAGCTGAACATCATTGATAAAAAAAACATTTGGAAGCTGTTGATTAAAACACACAAACAGTTTCAGTGTTGAACATGTGAAATATGTGTGAACCTGTTTCCACCAAAGCTGAGACCTGACAAGTTAAACCAGCTCAAAACTCACGTGTTCACCCGTTCACACTGACACAGGTTCATCAGTCTCACACACACACACACACACACACACACACACACACACGGGGAAGCCTTGTTATTTGGGTCACACATGAAATCAAACAGATTCACCTCTAGCTGAGACAGATGATTTATTCAGGCGCTGGCAGCAGCTCCACGCCGCGACAGATTGTGTTCTTGGTGATCTGCCTGACGGCGCCGAAGGGAAACTGAGAGACGAGTCTCAGCAGAGACACAGAGAGCGGTTTAGCTTAGCTTAGCTCGCAGACGGGGAGATGCTAACTCCTCACTATGTGTCGGGACGCACAGACGAAACTAGACCAACACGGAGGTTCTGGACAGAGCAAAGCTAACAGTTTCCCTCTGCTTCCAGTCTTTGTGCTAAGCTAAGCTAATCACATCCTGCACCTGAGGAAAATGATCTGACCTGGTCGTCCGACTCAGGAGCAAAGAAAGGAATCAGTTCATAGGAACAAACTCAAACCAACACAAACACTTTGATTCAGATTAGGTTGATGTTAAGTTAAGAAACCAGTGTAGGGATCAGTCTGGCTCAGGTGACCTCACCTGTCGTCTCATCCAATCAGTGCCGCTGGCTGCGAGCGCTCCTCAGCAAACAAAGCCAGTCACATCAAATCATGACTCCTGGGATAAAAACAACGAGATAAAGAATTTCAAGTCACAAAACACTGATCCGATCACAGCGAGACACATCGCCAATCAAACAAGGTCAGAACCAATCAGCAACATTTCTGGTGACTTTGAAGTTTGACTGCAGCTCAGACCTGCTCTGACCCTCGCTCCTTCGTTGACACGGTGAGAGCCTGGAGAGTCAAGAAGTCGAAGTTCCCTCACAGGTGAGCCATCCATCAGCTGTCAGCCGACACACCTGATCTCCCCCCACACACCCACCGAGGTTCGCTCACGATGGTCCTCCGTGTTTCTGCCCGGCAACTGGACATCGCGTGCGGCAGCCTTTTCATCAGGGAGGAGGACGACCCGAACCGCACACGTTCACACCGAGGATCTCAGCCCGGACGAGGCTCGCAGACCAGACGAGGCTCGCAGACCGGACGAGGCTCACAGCCCGGATGAGGACGAGGCTCACAGACCGGACGAGGCTCACAGACGGGACGAGGACGAGGCCCACAGACCGGACCAGGCTCACAGACCGGACCAGGCTCACAGACCGGACGAGGACGAGGCTCACAGACTGGACGAGGCTCACAGACCGGACGAGGACAAGGCTCACAGACCGGACAAGGCTCACAGACCGGACGAGGCTCACAGCCCGGACGAGGACGAGGCTCACAGACCGGACGAGGACGAGGCTCACAGACGGGACGAGGACGAGGCTCACAGACCGGACGAGGCTCACAGACTGGGCGAGGACGAGGCTCACAGACCGGACGAGGCTCACAGACCGGACCATGCTCACAGACCGGACCAGGCTCACAGACCGGACGAGGACGAGGCTCACAGACCAGACGAGGACGAGGCTCACAGACCGGACGAGGACGAGGCTCACAGACCGGACCAGGCTCACAGACCGGACAAGGCTCACAGACCGGACGAGGCTCACAGACCGGACGAGGACGAGGCTCACAGCCCGGACGAGGCTCACAGACTGGGCGAGGACGAGGCTCACAGACCGGACGAGGACAGGGCTCACAGACCGGACGAGGCTCACAGACCGGACGAGGCTCACAGACCGGACGAGGCTCACAGACCGGACGAGGGCCGGCAGAGAGGTTGGAGCTGCTGGAGGCTGAGAGGCAGCGCAGACACACAGCAGACGCCTTTGTGCTTCTCTCAAGTGCTAATTCACAGCTGATTCTCTTCATGCACTCGAAGACTCTTTCAATTGTCTGAGTTTGCATTCAAATGGTGTGTTGTTGACTTTTTACTGACTTTTTGTAAAGTGTAGTTGAAACGAGCCGTGTCAACGCTCGGCCGTCTCTGGCTTCATGATGACTGGCGGCTGATCAGAGGCCGGTCCTTCACTCGTGTGTTCAGAGCAGAACATTCCCTCGACGACCTGAAATCCTCCGAGCAACACGTGAAACCACGAGAGTCGCGTTTCCTCCACGAGACGTCTGACGCTTGTGAATTTGACTTTGATGAAATGTGACTCACATTCTTCTTCCTCTGAGGATCAATTATAATGACTGTGGTGTTTTTTCACATAGCGCCACCATCAGGTCAAACAGCAGCAAAAGCATTAGATTTACTACAATGGTGTAAGTTATATTTTCAGTCTCTCACAGGAGAACTTTTCACTGAGAGCTGAACATTTCGAGGGTTCGATGGTTTTCAGTTTCCTCAAAGAGATTCCTGATCAATTCCACAACCTTTGCTCCTGTTTTTCTTCCTCTCCAGTTTAAAGAACAACTGTTATCAGTTTGTGATGGAGATGAACCCCTGGAAGCTTCGTCACATATTAATATTAATATTATTAGTAGTAGTAGTATTTTACTACTATTATAATTACATGTAGTTGAGTGTAGTATATATAACATTACATTACTATATCATCATATTATACATGTACATGTATGTCATACAATGTATATGCTATATTATATACTACTACTATATGCTATATTGTATTATATTATATTGTATTATTATTATAGTACTGTAGTACCATATTACAAGATTATATTTATCATAATGCACTATAGTATTAGCATTACCACTGCTGCTATTGTACCTTGTACACACTCAGGTATACACATTCAAACTTCTGTTATCTCTACTGCCTAATTTATTGCGTCTATTCTTAGATTTCTTATTTTTTCTACTTTATATTCTACTTTATATTTGTATTCTAAACAGTGCAATATAGGAGGGAAC
The DNA here is from genome assembly GCA_037975185.1 of Centropyge bicolor. Lineage (NCBI taxonomy): Eukaryota > Metazoa > Chordata > Actinopteri > Pomacanthidae > Centropyge > Centropyge bicolor. The sequence goes on along the minus strand of JBBMOC010001174.1, from coordinate 3,374 downwards.
CTCCCAAAGGGATTAATAAAGTCAGTCTGTCTGTCTGTCTGTCAGTCTGTCTGTCTGTCTGCCTGTCTGTCTGTCTGTCAGTCTGTCTGTCTGTCTGTCTGTCTGTCTACCTGTCTGTCTGTCTGTCTGCCTGTCTGTCTGCCTGCCTGTCTGTCTGTCTGTCTGTCTGTCTGTCTGTCTGTCAGTCTGTCAGTCAGTCAGTCTGTCTGTCTGTCTGTCTGTCTGTCTGTCTGTCTGTCTGTCTGTCAGTCTGTCTGTCTGTCTGTCTGTCTGTCTGTCTGTCAGTCAGTCTGTCTGTCTGTCTGTCTGTCTGTCAGTCTCAGGACAAACATCAGCAGGATGAACAGGAAGAGAAGAACACGTCACTGTCAGTTGGTCTAAAACACATGAATCCAGCTGAAAGTGAACCAAACACTTAACCTGCTCTAAATCTGTCAAATACACACAGTGCTCCTGCTCCTCACTGGTCTCAACTAAAGCAGCTCCTCATGTCTGCAGCTGAACGGAGGACTTTCAGAAACGTGATGCTGATTGTCAGTCGAAGCTCAGTTCGGTGTCAGTGAGGTGTTGGCTGTTGGGAAGTGGCCTCTCTCATCTGCTCTGCACTCGCGGCTTTTTTTCCAACACTTTTCACAGTTGAAATCAGTAAAACTAACAGTGCACTTCCAGCCGTATTTGCTCGCAGCCATTCAGCTCGACACAAAGCTCAGTTCAATCACTTTCTTCCACAAGTGGCTCTCACGTTTTGTTTCCACAAAATAAACTACCGGAGCCGTATTTTCCTTTCTTTCAGCCTCCTCGCGGCTTTTATTTCACGGCTGCCCCGGCTCTCAATGAGGGTGTCAGGCCTGAAGAATGCCCCGGCCCCCCCCCTCCCCCCGCCCCGCTCGCCGGGATTCAGCCGCCGTCCAGCCGGCTGACAGCTTCCCCACCGCATCGCCTGGCGACTGAAGGGACCACACACACACACACACTCCACGTCCTCCTCGCCGCCTCATTCTTCTTCTGCTCCGCTGGTTTCGCAGCCACAGCTCTTTTCTCTCGGCCAGTTTTCTGCCCTCCACGACTTCACATTTCCAGCCTGAGTGTTATCAGACAATGAAAATGTTTGCAGGTTTTACAGAATGTGGCCCTTCAAAATAAGAGGCTGCTGCTAATGAAATGGATCCAAGTGTTATTAATTAAAGACTAATGATATTGAGTTTAGTTATTTCCTGTTTTATTTTGAAGGTGTGTGTCTCAGGTGTGTTTGTAACTTTACTTCCTGCCGTTGTGTGTTTTCCACCTGTTTGATTGGTTTGTCCTGTGGCAGGTAGAAAAACTACAGATCAACTCTTTACTTCCTGAAGGAAGGGGAGGGGCAGGAAGGAGTGAGAGAGGAAACACCAGGTGAGTTCATCAATGAGCGGCACCTGTGAGCAGGGGTAGGGGAAGCAGCCACACCAACAGCCAGGAGGAGAGAGGAGAGAGAGAGGAGGAAACAAAGGAATCCAGGTTCATCCAGATCAGATACAGAGACTCAGACAGAGTCAAGAAACACTGAACAAAGAAGAGAACAGGCCGGATTTTCACTGGAGGATTCTGGAAGCTCATGGCCTGAACAGTGGACAGGATCCCAGGAGTCTGCCAGTGAGCCCCCTCCTGCAGGCCTGGACCCCCCCTCTGCCCTGGGCTGGAAACAAGCCTTCAGAAAGCTCACACACACACACTGGACTAACACTCACACTCACTCACACACACACACACTCCCACACTGGACTAACACTCACACTCACTCACTCACACACACACACACTCCCACACTGGACTAACGCTCACACACACACACACGCCACACACCAAACACTCACACACACACACTGGACTAACACTCACACACACACACTCACTCACACAAACACACACACTCACACACACACTCGCACACACACACACACACACACACACACACACACACACACTGGACTAACACACACACACACTGGACTAACACTCACACACACACACTGGACTAACACACACACACACTGGACTAACACTCACACACACACACTGGACTAACACACACACACACTGGACTAACACACACACATACTCACACACACACACTGGACTAACACTCACACACACACACACACTGGACTAACACACACACACACACACTGGACTAACACACACACACACACACTGGACTAACACTCACACACACACACACTCACACACACACACACACTCACACACACACACACACACACTGGACTAACACTCATGTTGTGGCAGACACGCTGATCACAGCAGACTCGACACTGTTGGTCGGACAGAACAAGACATTTGAAGACGTCGACGTGGAGCCTGATCACTGTCTGTAACGATTCATCGGGAAAACGATCGGGCAGTTAATCACAGATAAAACTTTTTCCCTCCTCACGTCTGAGTCCTGAACGTCCAGTGGCCCCGGTGCAGGACGACAGTCAGGAGCTCAGACGGACTGAAGGAAAACAGGCTTCAGGCTTCAGGCTGGTGTTTTACCTTCTGAATGTTTCCGGGCTCTGAGGACGTCGATCAGGTTGGAGATGGACCAATCAGTGAGAACCTCTCTGACTCCAGACGCCTCGCCGCGCCGCTCCGCTCCGCTCGGCGGCCCGCTGACTGACGGCGGTGGAAACGGATGGGCTCGGCCGCCGCGGCGCCATCAGTCTCTGAAGTTAAACAGCCATAAAAGGCAGCAGGAACTCTGACCTTCAGCGTCTAACCGAGCAGGAACAGCCAATGATGTGTACAAGGCCCCGCTCGGCCTGAACGTTATGATAAAATATGTCCCGCCGTCACGAAAAGATCACTGCGCCTCTCCCTCTGACAGATACGGCCCCGCTAGTTTAATAACAGCCCAATTTCTGCGGCACTAAAATGTTTTACTGTCGGCGATAAAGCACGCAGCGTGTGACAGGAGGAAGCAGGCGGCGGCCCCGGGCCCTTCAAAGTAAGATTGACCACGTGAAGCTGCCGAGGATTCTGTAGCATCCCAACGGTCGGCTCCGGATCGGCGGCTCCTGGTTCTCAGCCGCCATCGCTCTCACGTGATTAAAGAAAACCCGTTATTTTACATTTGTAAAATCGTTTCAGGACGCAGACGTGTCGAAGTCACACACTGGAGGCTCGCGGCGGTCAGACGTCACACGTCACAGCGGTCAGACGTCACGGCGGTCAGCCATCATGGCGGTCAGCCATCATGGCGGTCACACATCACAGCGGTCAGCCATCATGGCGGTCACATGTCACAGCGGTCAGCCATCATGGCGGTCAGCCATCATGGCGGTCAGACGTCACGGCGGTCAGACGTCACAGCGGTCAGCCATCATGGCGGTCAGACGTCA
>JBBMOC010001173.1:10000-13907 GCA_037975185.1 Centropyge bicolor | reverse complement strand
CTCACACACACACACACACTCACACACACACACTCACACACACACACACACACAGACACACACACACACACACACACACCCCTTCCTGTTTCCAGGTGAGCGGAGGCCCACATCGTTCCTGTCACTTCCAATCTCACAGCTGCTTCAACCTGCCTCGGGATCTGCCTCATATGGTTGTCATAGTGACTCTCCAGGGATTATAACAAGGTATTATGGGATGTCTGGTGTCTGGAGCTGCAGGATCAGAACACGGTGTCAACACTCTCACACACTCGTGCAGACACACACAGCCTGGACGCGGCGGCGATGCTCAGCGCAGCGTGAGCGGACGCTCGGCTCCTCTCGCCTCATGTTAACACTCGCACATGACAACATGATGTGCAGAGCGCCGGAAGACGAGAGTCGAGCGTCACGGCGACGCGTTCGCTCTCTGCAGGATTAAAGCAGAACAAACAGAGCAACGAGGACTCGTGATAGATGTGGCTGCACGACATCCTCCTCCATCTGTCTCCCTCCGCTGCACACGCACGGAGAGCGTCTCGCTTCGGGAACAGCGCCCTCTAGCTGCCAGCCTCACAGTCAGTCTGTTCACACTGGGAGCAGCTCGGATCAGGTGTCAGACCAGTTTCTCTGGACCGGTGCTGTGATGAAGCTCGGCTCTGGAAGGTAAAGCCACTGTTTTCAGAGCCCAAACCACGAAGACCTGAATCCAGTCTGACTGACAGCTGAGATAAAGAAAGATGGAAACAAGGTCCGGTCTGTTCTGATGTTACAGAGACACCAGATGATCAGACACAGACAGACGAGCGATGGACACGACGACACGAGGAACACGCATCCAAACACTGAGCAGAGATGGAGGCAGCCGACAGAAACACACAGTTCACTGACTCAGGAACTGGACTGTAGTTTCACTCCACAACAATTCAAATCCAAATATATTATATTGTAAAATAATATATTACATGAAGACGACACAGCTGCCCAGCAACAGAACAACTGACAGGAACTCGTCTCAAACACCTTCAGTTCAACTGACATATTTCTGAATCAGGCTGTTTTGCACAACGAGAACTTTTGGTCATTTTACCGAAGCAAAGTTTTGACTTTTAGTTTTACAGCCGAGTGTGTTTTTGACCCTGTGCTGTCACTCGATCAGCAAATCAACAACCTGAACCACAAGGATCAAACTTCAGCAGCCAGCTGTCAATCAAACCCCTGATCTCACCTCGTCATTCTCAACTCGCTCATTCACGACCATCACCTCTGATGTGACTCGTCTGCTCAGCTTCTCTAACCGTTAATCTGCTCTTCTCTTACAGTCGGTGTTTTTCAAACAGACGAGGTTTCAGTTTGTAATGAATTCTTCATATCTGTGAGCAACTTTTCTGTCAGGATCCTTGAACACGATAAAGGGATAAAAAAAAAAAGTACAAGAAGATTAGAAAAGTGTGGATTTTTACACAGCGAAGGCTCACTGGTGTCAGCCAGATTATAATAATAATCAGGTGTAACTGAAACACACACACACACACACACACACACACACACACACGAGATTTCCAGGTTTAATAAGACACAAACAAGGAAAAAGACTTTTGGAGGTTTACAAAATCATCTCAGAAATGGATGCGCACTTACAAATAGTGCATTTTGTATATAACACACACACACAGACACACACACACACGCACACACACAGATTAGCAGCCTCTATCAGTTGTGGTATCGCGTCAGCCTGGTTGTGATGTTAAAAGCTCAGCCTTTGGGCTGTATGTTAAACAGATAAGGAGTGGAGCATGTTAGGGATTAAAACTACAAGACACACATACACACACACTTTACACACACACACACACACCCGAGGGAGCGAGCAGCGATAACCCAGTCATTATCATACTTTCATAATTCCATTTAATAATTCAGCTTAGCCGCGGCAGCAGCTGGATGTTGAGGAATAATTGAAGTCGGCCGTGTTGAAAAATCTGAGGGTGAATCATGAGGAATCACTGCGCTAATAATGTAAAGGTACATTATGAGGAATAATTTAGCTTGAGAAAAGCTCAAAGGCAAATCAGAAGAAATAATTCAGATAACAAAATGGTGTAAAATCCTCATTCTGAGAAGAAATGTGACAGGACGAGGAGCTCGGACTGTTCTGTTCCAGGATTCAGGAATCAGGAGCAGAGAGTCGAGAACAACGAAGAATTAATAGATTCATTAGGCGCAATAAACGTAACATTTGTCCTGAGGGTGGCAGCAGACAAAAGGCCACGTTATCACCTAAATGAAAGTGGCTTATCCTGTACGGTGGCCATTTTAGGACATTTCAGCTCGACACCGTCAGACTCTCCGTCTCAGCTGGACTCACTTCAGATCAACTGTATTGTTGTTATGTTTGACACAGAAAAACATACCAGATGTTTTTCTTGAATGTTTGTGTGTGTGTGTGTGTGTGTGTGTGTGTGTGTGTGTATTGATTCTGCATCGTGTTGAGTGACGCAACAGTGCAAAAACAACCAGATGGAGTGTGTTCACAGCTCCTACCTGTAAAATGTGGCTGCCCAGGTGAGGCTCGAAGATCTCCGAGGCGACGGCGCTGGGACTCCTCCTTCTCTGGGCACCGATAGCTAAACACACACACACACACACACACACACACACAAACACACAGATACATACACACACACAAGGAGAGGAGAAACACAGGACAGGACAGAAGAAGAACGGTGAGACTCAGACACATTGATACGAGCAAAGCTCTCTCTCTCTCTCTCTCTCTCACTCACACACACACACACACACACACGCACACACACACGTTTATACAGCCTAGCGTGACGAACACACATGGCACAGGACAAGAGGAACCGGTGAGGTCAGCTCTGCAGAACAGTCTGAAACAGTGTGACATGTTAGCATTGTTAGCCCCTCCTCATAGAAACCAATGAAAACAATTAGCTTCATGCTAATAAGGTTGCAGCCCATATTCATTGGTTTACATGGAGAGCTAACAATGCTAACAAGTTAAATTCAGTGAAGTCAACCAGAAGAACATCGTCTCCACACACAGAGGAAACTTTTACATTCTGAAAAATATTTCTGCACAAAAGACATTTATCAAACAAACATGAGCATATTTACATGCAACTGCAGCTTTGTCCTACTGCACAGTCTAAGTTGTGGACGGGTGGAGACACCTGTGGACACTCAGCGACACGGTTAAACCAGAACGAGGAGGTGAACGAGGCCGAATCGCTCCGCAGAGCTGAGAACTGCTCAGGTATTTGATGAACGTTGAAAAATAAAAATGGTTTATTGCAGCGTTAAAGATCATCTTTAATCTTTTTGACCGTCATGAGAGTGTTTGGGACACTGTGACGTCTCACAGGATTCAGTGTCTCAGGAACAAGTGGGCTGTTGTGTCGTGGCCTCGTGTTGCAGAATAAGACCATATCTCTACAAAGAGAACAAGGACAGGTGCTTCCCTCGTCCGGCATTCGCGCCGCAGATAAAACCAAAACACCAGAGAAGGAATGATGGCGGAGTGAAGACACGTCCCTGGTGAACCTGACAGGCGAGTCTGAGGGCAAGGATACCCTGAAAGGCACGTCTCGCTCCCTCGCTTATTCTCTTTCCCCTTTTTGTTTCTCACTTATTATTCTCATCTTTCTATCCATCACTGTTCATCTCTGGAGAGAGAGAGGGACGTGAGATGCAGACGAGCGAGCGAGCGAGAGAGAGAGAGACAGACAGAGAGACAGACAGAGAGAGATGGTTTATAGCTTTCTAAAATTTCTCCCTGAGGGCAAAACTCTGTCTAAAGAGAAAAACAGAAAGTACAACAGGCAGAGAGAGAGAGAGTGAAAAATCTGCCCTCAGGTTAGACTGTCTCGCTCTCTCTCTC
>JBBMOC010001172.1:0-13910 GCA_037975185.1 Centropyge bicolor | reverse complement strand
AGCACCCTCCCGCAGGCCGAACAAACGGAGATTATTCCTTCGGCTCCAGTTCTCCAGTCATCGGTCTTGGTCTCCAGATAGGCGATTCTCTTCATGGCCCTGTCGAGATCCGCTGTGCTCTTTTCCAGGTGCTCCTCTGCCGACACGATCCTGTGCTCAGCCTCCTCCAGTCGTGAAGCATTGGCGGCGATATTTTGCTTCACTTCTTCCATGTTGTTCTCCAAGGCAGCCACCGACTTAGTCATTTCACCCATGAGAATACTTATACTGTCCAGTTTGGTTCCAAAGCCACTAAACTCAGAGCGGAGTGACTGAAGTTCAACTAGTACCGCCGTGAAATCGATTATGTTGCTAGTGCTAGCGGCCCTCCCCACGTGCGGATCCGGTGGTGATCCATCTTCTTTAACTGGCTTTAGGGAACCGCGCTTCCTGGTGAAAATATCACAGTCCTTCGTTGTGGTCATCTTGGACATTTTCCCAGTTCAATTGGCGTGCTAAATGTAGGGTTGTTACAGGTTTTTAATGCGGGTTACACGGAGCATCCACGTTATGCTGCCTTCTTGGTCTGCGGCTCCATAGCGCCCTCCAATTTTTCACTATTTAATGTGGCCTTAAAGACAACCCCCATGGTATTCACTTTTTGGCTTTTTCTTATATAACAGATCTGATGAAGAATATTTGAATTTGCATATTCAATGCCATTATCCTCAAGAAGGGGGTGGGACTAACAGCGGTTTTGCATTCAGTCGTACGGCGGACAGAGATTGAGAGAGACGAGCTGCGGGTTGTGAGAGATTTACCGGTTATCAACGTAGGACGACTACTCGTGGTCCTGCTTATAACTTCGGTTAATAAAAGGTAAATGAATATGTTCCCTACAACTCTCCGTTGAAGTAGCAATATTTGTGTGATGTCAGTTAGCGGCCTGCTAGCTAGCATATTCCAACATGTATATGAGCTCTGATATTGTACTGTCTCTGTTGGTGTTATGCTTATAGTTAAACAGTTTTATGCTAATTTGTAATAAAATAGTGTTTTAACATCAATGCTCATAATAGTAATTATAATTGAAGGAGAAGTGGAGAGAGTGACGTCAGAGTGGTTTCCCGGTCTTCGGAGGCTGCTACTTGGACTGTGCTCTGCTGTGCTGATTTCTTCCTTCCCCGCGATTCCTGTGACGCTCTGAAACTGTTGACTGCTATCGCCATTGCCCCTGTTGACTGCTATCGCCATCTTTCTTGTGACTGCTACCCCCCCATCAAAATTTCCCTCGGGATTCGTGAGTACTAAATTGAATTTGCACGTGCTTTTTTGTTTAATGCTCTTGGAAAGAGTGAAGCGGCCATTAACGTTTTAGGCCCCTACGCCCCCCAGCTCCGCATCAGGCCTGCAACGTTTTTTTTAAAATTTTGGTCAAGGTGTGTGTGTGTGTGTGTGTGTGTGGGCCGACAGATTTGCTTTAGTGATTTTGATGGTTGCTTGTGATTTAAATTTGTTGTTCTTATGACCAATGTCTTGTTCTGTTTAGCATATAGTTACACTGTATTGTGATTTATTTTGGTACATTTTTTATTTATAACACTTTGATTGTTGATAAATATTTTATTTCATACATAAGTTAACTCTCTGGATGGCTAGAGTTGTTCTGCCAACTCTAGCAAATACAACATTAGCTACATGGGACCTGGGTTACACTTGTAAGAAAAGTAAAGGAGAACATCCCACATACCTGATGCAGAATTGGGCGGATCTCACCCAGGGACAGATTCCCCTCAGGTTTCTGCTGCATATACTGAAGCAGACTCTGGTCCAAGAGTTCAAACTCCAGGCAAATGAACCTCTCATGGAAGAACGAGCCATTCCATCTCACCAGGTTACATTTGTCTGGAGCCAGACGCCGCAGATCATCCAGGATTTTAATCTGTGGAAGATATGAATGATGCAATTTTTCACTATTTAATGTGGCCTTAAAGACAACCCCCATGGTATTCACTTTTTGGCTTTTTCTTATGTCACAGATCTGATGAAGAATATTTGAATTTGCATATTCCAGCTTCAGCTTTACCTCTTTTTCTGCTTGGTCAGTGGAGGCTTTTTTGTCTTTGGTTATTTTGACGGCCACCTCTGTGTTGGTTACAGTGTTGAGACACTTGGCCACCACTCCAAAGCTGCCCTTTCCCAGAAAGGCCTGCACCTCATAGCAGGAGGCCAGCAGGCTTCCTATGTGTATAGGGAATTTGTCTGTGGAGTAGAGAGAGGAGGAGAGGGACACGACATGAAGTTCCATGTCGTGTTGTTGCACTGAGCATGAGCCAGTCAACACGTTACACCAGGACGATATGAGGGCTTTAGACACGTTACTGACCAGGCTGCTCGAGTGTTGCTTCCTCCTCCTCATGAACCAGCTTTGCAAACACACTTTGTGACTGGGTACAAACAATTTCGTCATGAGGAGTCATGGCCTTGGGTGGAACATGGCAAAGCTCCAAAGTGTGGTCTCTCTTCAGCTGTGAGACAGGCTGCTGAGAGATGGTTGGCTCAGCCTCCTTCACGTCAGCCATCAGGTTTGCAGCATTAGTGTCGGGGCTGCTGTCAGTGTGCTGCTCCACAGCAAGGAACGGATTATCCAGCACTTCAATAGGTGTTGTTTGTGCATATTGATGCACCTGCAGCATCCCTTTCAAGAGGTCCACAAAGACTCGCAGCTCGTCCCTCTCTGACATCTTATGATAATACAGCATCTGGAACAACAAGAAATATTAGTTAACAAATGTCTAACAATTTTACAACGTTGTGGTCAACAAAAAGGCCTCCAAAGACATCCATTTGAGTCAAAGATTCACTTGTAATAACATTACATCAGCAACTGGTAAAAACAGACCACCTACCTCCAGTGAGCCATCCAGAGAGTTGAAAACAACATATCTGGTGTCATTGAAACAATGACCAGTCTCTTGGGCATACTGTGAAGGAGACTTCATTCTCCAGGCTGGCAGGTTACCGCTCTCATCAATCTGAAAGAAATCGGCGCTGTGTTCTCCACAGTTCAGCTGATCATCGGGAGGCTGCCCCAGGGTGTCCAGTTCTAATATACACTTACTGGTGCAACCTAGACACATCATCAGTGTTGTATCCTGGGGTCACGGGGTGTTTCGGGTCTCACAACAGACACCCTCACCCAGGGGACCCAGCCGGGGGTGATCAAGCCCTCTAGGTAGCATTTGTGCATTTCATGTAGACCATGCGGTTGCCGAACAAAGTCACTCGGCATCCTCCCTCTCAGTGCAATTAGCTTCTGAGAAATTGCATCCTTTTGCCTCACAGATAAACGACAGACTTTTGGGCCACGAGTCAAGTAAATTAACAGACGTCTAACTACTGCCAAGCAGACCATATGCATGTAATCTAACACAAATGAACTAACACAAGGAATTCCGGCAGCAATGAAGGGGCTGACATCAGTTTGGTGGCTCCTGTACTCCACATTAGAGAAACAGTCATCTGTTCGAGAAGTGCATTCCTGTTCATTAAATACCACTCTTCCCTCCGCTCGAGTCCCCCTGACTGTACATCTCTCACAACTCTCATAGGAAGTATGACCCTTAATACATTTGAGATATGCCCTTGCTGGTGCATCACAGATGACAGCATCAATATTAACACTGTAGGTCTGGCCTTTATAAACTATGCCACTGTCTTTGAGATGTTTGTACTCTGTAAAAAAGTATTCCAGATACTCCTCAAGCGGACTTGGCTTACTTTTCCCACTAAACAGTGCTGCAATAAAGGGATCAAAATGGCCACACTTCACCAATATTGGCCAGAATTCGACTCCGCTACTTTTGAAAAGTGGGATGCCATCAATGTTTACAGTGAGGTGCACATCATTATTGTCCATTTGACTCAAGTAACGACAGATCCCCTTTTCTAAGCCGTAATACTTGTAGTGCCCCCCACATTTGTGCTTTGTTGGGGTGTAGCGAGAAGTGTCCGGCAATCCACAGGCAATAGGTGTCCATGCTTTCTTAATGTGGACAATAACCCATTAAGGGCTCTATGTGTCACTTTGTGCTCTACAGCCCACTGTCTCAGGTCATCTTCAAAGCTGGTGATCACTTCAGCATCATCATCATTCAGTTCCGAATCAGTTGACAAATAGTCCACATCTGTGTCAAAATCAAAACTATCTGATGTCCCAGGAACGCTGTCACTGCTCAAACTACGTGGGGTCCCAGGCACACTGCTACAAATGCTAGGAGTCCCAGGCTCAATGTTCACATGTTCATCATCGCTGTCAGAACAACGTAGAAGTTGATCCACATCTCTTTGGCGTTTTCGCCATTCTCTCATTTTCATAGCCATCTGTAGACACAGATGGAGTCTGAGTTAGTTTAGGTGTACAATTTTTTTTTTCGCCTGGGACATGTGCAAAGGGATGGAGTACCTTTTTCAAGTGGCTTGGCTCCAAAGGGTAAGACACTTCAGTCCATGTTCTCCAAGAGCAAGTCCAAGAGCACCTCACACCACCTGATAAAAGGATAAAACTGGTTTAGAAACACACAAGTAAAGTGTAATTGCAGTTTCGGCTCCTGAGTATTCAGCTGTTGGGGACGCCCTGTTTCCTGCTTTTTTTGAACTGAACGCTCTACCTTCTGTCTTCTCATCAGGTCCCTTTGTCTTGTAAAGTATGATCTTTGCCTGATGTTTAGTGGGTACACTGTTGACTGCTATCGCCATCTTTCTTGTGACTGCTACCCCCCCATCAAAATTTCCCTTGGGATTCGTGAGTACTAAATTGAATTTGCATTTGCTTTTTTGTTTAATGCTCTTGGAAAGAGTGAAGCACTGTATTGTGATAGGTTGTAAAAGCATAAAGAGGTAATTTTGCTGATAAATGAGCAAAGCATAAGACAAGATAATAAGATATTGATTTGATACAAGAGTAACCTGATTTTATTTTGGTACATTTTTTATTTATAACACTTTGATTGTTGACAAATATTTTATTTCACACATAAGTTAAATTGCTAAATCTTACTATTTTATTTTTGTAAATAAATTCCTACAAGGATTATTGTTTTTTTAAAAGTCAGTTGTGTGGTGTCCTCATTAAATTTTCTTAACAAGATAAAATTCAAACTAATCATAGACGAACTCAGGCCCTATCCCAGTGTACTGCCAACTCTAGCAAATACAACATTATCAAATCAAATCAAATCAAATTTATTTATATAGCCCTTTACAATTGCCAAACGGTACCCAAAGTGCTTTACAAGAGAACCATAAAACAAAACATAAAAACAGTACATAAAAGCAATACATAGAAATAATACATACAAAATGGATAAAAAACAATGCATAAAAACAACGGAAAGTGCCACAGTGCTGCAGGTTATTGGAAGCCCTCCGAAAGGATGAAATAAAAATAAAAACAAGCAGGCAAACAAGACCACCCTAGACAGAATTAAAAGCCGCTCTAAAAAGGTGGATCTTTAGCTTGAAAAGGCCAAGATCGGGGGGCAGTGGGAGCAGCGACAGCAAAAGAGCGATCACCCCACTGTTTGTATCTTGACCTTGGAACTACTAAAAGAAGCTGACCCGAGGAGCGCAAGGCCCTACCATGATCACGAATAGTTAAAATCTCAGACAGATAAGAGGGAGCCAGGCCATTAATTGCTTTAAAAACAAACAACAGGATTTTAAAATCAATTCGAAAACGAACTGGAAGCCAGTGGAGTGATGACAACACAGGGGTGATGTGTTCACGTCTGGATGTGCTCGTTAAAAATCGGGCAGCAGCATTCTGCACAAGTTGAAGACATGAAATTGAGGACTGGCTGAGGCCAACGTAAAGGGCGTTACAATAGTCCAATCTGGAACTGATGAATGCATGTATTGCCTTCTCAAGGTCCTGTCGGCTAAGGAACGGCTTCGCTTTGGCCAGGAGGCGGAGCTGAAAGAAGCTTGTTTTCACAACAGAACTAATCTGCTTATCAAATTTAAGCCCATTGTCGAACATTACCCCAAGATTTTTTACAAGTGGTTTGAAAAAGGGGGCCAGAGTGCCAGAGTTTGTGTAAAAGCATTCGACATAGTAGATGTGCCAAATAAGATACATTCTGTTTTGTTGTCATTTAGGTGTAGGAAATTGCGTGCCAACCACTGCTTTACATCAGTAATACAGTCCAGTAGTTTAGTGAGAGCAGTTCTTTCATCGGGTCTCATCGGCAAATATATCTGCAGGTCATCAGCATAAAAATGAAAAGACAGTTTGTGTTTTCTTATATTCTCAAGGGAGGGATGCATGTGAGGAGCATAGGTCACCAATCATAACAGCGAAGGTCCTATTTGCCAGGTATGATCTAAACCATTGGAGAGCGGTGCCACGGATGCCAACATACTGCTCTAGGCGAGATACAAGGACTGCATGGTCGACTGTATCAAAGGCCGCCGTGAGGTCAAGCAGCACCAGCACCGCGGGATTCCCAGCATCCACAGATGAGGCAATGTCATTGTGCACCCTGAGCAGTGCTGATTCAATACTATGTCGGGATCTAAAACCAGAGTGGAATTTGTCAATGACTGAATTTTCCTCTAAAAATGTCTGCAATTGAATAAAAACAACTTTTTCTAAAACCTTAGACAAAAAAGACAGATGGGAGACAGGTCTAAAATTGGACAGCACAGAGGGGTCAAGGAAGGGTTTTTTAAGGAGGGGCCTGACTACAGCATGCTTGAAGGCAGCTGGGACAGACCCAGAACTAAGACAGGTGTTTATAAAAACAAGCAGACTTGACCCAACGGAATTAAAAACCTCCTTTAAAAATTTGGTCGGAATGATGTCTAAGGGACAGTTAGTGGGTTTCATACTACTAACTACCTTAGTGACAAACGACAAAGAAATAGTCTCAAACCGCTCAAGAACAGCAGGTTGTGTAGGAGGAGCACACACATCATCAGGGGACATGTCCGTGTTGCTGATATTCTGCTTGACTGATGCCACTTTGTCAATAAAAAAAGAGAGAAACTCTTCACAGCTTGCGGTGGAGGCATCAGACAAGACAGTGGGGCGTGGGTTGATAACAGAGTCAATGGTGTTAAACAGCAGTCTAGGATGGTGGGAGCTGTTGGCTATAATGGAGGACAGGTATTTGGACTTAGCCTCCTTAAGAGAACTCTGGTAGGCAGCCAAACTGTCCCTAAACCAGCCTAGGGATACATGCAGTTTGTCCTTTTTCCACCGCCGTTCAGCCTGTCTGCATTGCTGTCTAAGGAGACGGGTGTGATCGTTCAGCCAGGGATCAGTCTTGATTTTGGTGGATTTTTGGCGAAAAGGGGCAATGGAGTCCAGAATTGTAGAACATGTGGAGTGGAATGTGGAGAGTAGGTTATCAGGGCAAAGGGGAGGAGCCAGACCATTGCCTGCCTGTAGATGAGAGTCCATGAAGGCAACAGCAAAGTCTCCAGCCGTTGATGGAGTGAAGATACGGCGTCTGTGGGCTGGAGAAAGAGGCTTATTGGTAGGTGGGGGGGGCAGCAAAGTCAAAAACAATGGGGAGGTGATCCGAAATAGCCGTGTCCACTATTTCTCTAATAGAGACTGAGAGCCCATGCGAGATGACCAAATCGAGAGTGTGCCCATGCTCATGTGTTGGTGCATTAACAGACTGAGTGAGACCAAAGGAGTCCAAGAGGCCTTTAAACTCATTAGCCAGTTGATTTGTTTCACAGCAAACATGAATATTAAAGTCTCCGCAAATCAATAATTTATCAAACTTAGAGAAAAAAACGGACAAGAACTCAGAGAACTCTTGAATAAAATCCTTATTAAATTTGGGAGGGCGATAGACTGTGGCACACAGCACAGGGCAGGGGAAGTCAATCACAAACAGCTGCAGCTCGAAGCTGGAATAATTATTAGGGTTTATCATTCGGCATCTGTAGCTGTCCTTGAATATAGCAGCAAGACCGCCGCCGCGACCGGCAACTCGCGGGGTGTTGAAGAAGGAACAGCCCGGAGGGAGGAGCTCCGAGAAGGCGCTGTTGTCACCTGGTTTCAACCAGGTTTCTGTCCGCAGGAGGAAGTCCAGTTCATGTGTTTTAAAAAAGTCATTCAGGATAAATGTCTTATTCGTGAGTGATCTGGAATTTATCAGCACCAAATGAGCTGAACATCGGGCAGTCTGAAGTGAGGAGCGGGTGAGCGAGCGAAGATGCTCCGGCACACAGCCCCGCTGGGAGATCCGGACTGGCCGACAACACGTGAGCAGCTCCCCGGTGTCCCGGAGAACCGGTCGTAGCCACCGATACCTGTGCTCCGAGGAGCGCCGGAGGTCGTAGCCCCTGTAATCCATGGAGGATCCAGCTGGAAAGCAACAGGGATCGTGACAGGAAGAAGCCAGGTGAGATTTCAGTTTAATGAGGACTCCACCTCGTTTTCCGCGTTTTCTCCGGCGACTGTTGCGAGGTAACCAGCAGGGAAGACGCCGCAGATGTGGTGGTATGGACGCCAGGCAAGGCGGAGGCGCCTTTGAGTGTCCATCAGAGCCACAAATTGGCAGTTTGTCCAAAGACTCACGAATATTAAGAAGTGTCAGGCGATCATACACCTGCAGCAGTGCTACACTCCATATAACAAACAGCACACACAACAGTAACACGCACAGCAGAGGGAGACGGCCAGCCACACACAGGGGCGCCATCTTGCACAGGATGGACATTAGCTACATGGGATCTGGGTTACACTTGTAAGAAAAGTAAAGGAGAACATCCCACATACCTGATGCAGAATTGGGCGGATCTCACCCAGGGACAGATTCCCCTCAGGTTTCTGCTGCATATACTGAAGCAGACTCTGGTCCAAGAATTCAAACTCTAGGCAAATGAACCTTTCGTGGAAGAATGAGCCATTCCATCTCACCAGGTTACATTTGTCTGGAGTCAGACTCCGCAGATCTTCCAGGATTTTAATCTGTGGAAGATAAGAAGAATACAATTTTTCACTATTTAATGTGGCCTTAAAGACAAACCCCATGGTATTCACTTTTTGGCTTTTTCTTATGTAACAGATCTGATGAAGAATATTTGAATTTGCATATTCCAGCTTCAGCTTTACCTCTTTTTCTGGAGGCTTTTTTGTCTTTGGTTATTTTGACGGCCACCTCTGTGTTGGTTACAGTGTTGAGACACTTGGCCACCACTCCAAAGCTGCCCTTTCCCAGAAAGGCCTGCACCTCGTAGCAGGAGGCCAGCAGGCTTCCTATGTGTATAGGGAATTTGTCTGTGAAGTAGAGAGAGGAGGAGAGAGACACGACATGAAGTCCCATGTTGTTGCACTGAGCATGAGCCAGTCAACACGTTACACAACAGTACATCTACATATATGACACAGGGAAGGTTGTACAGGTCCTGGCACACTGTGAGTGATACCCTGACATATTTGTTGCCATGTGTTGAAATTTTTTACAATTCTATATATATATACAGTGGCTTGCAAAAGTATTCATCCCCCTTGAACTTTTCCACATTTTGTCATGTTACGACCACAAACATAAATATATTTTATTGGAATTTTATGTGAAAGACCAACACAAAGTGACACACAATTGTGAAGTGCAAAGAAAATTATACATGATTTAAATTTTTTTAAAAAAGTAAAAAACGGAAAAATGCAGTGTGCAAAAGTATTCACCCCCCTTTTCTCTGAGTGCAACCAATTGCCTTCAGAAGTTGCCTGATGATTGCTGAATGATCGAATATTGACCTAATGACTAAATGGAGTCCACCTGTGTGTATTCTAGTCTGAGTACAAAATACAGCTGTTCTGTGATGGCCGCAGAGGTTCGTTAAGAGACTATTGGGTAACAAACAGCATCATGGAGTCCAAGGAACACACCAGACAGGTCAGGGATAAGGTTGTGGAGAAGTTTAAAGCAGGGTTAGGCTGTAAAAAGATTTTCCAAGCTTTGAACATCTCACGGAGCACTGTTCAGTCCATCATCCGGAAATGGAAAGAGTATGGCACAACTGCGACCAACCAAGACACAGCTGTCCACCTAAACTTACAGGCCAAACAAGGAGAGCACTGGTCAGAGATGCAGCCAAGAGGCCCATGGTGACTCTGGACCAACTGCAGGGATCCACAGCTCAGCTGGGGGAATCTGTCCACAAGACAACTATTGGGCATGCTCTGCACAAATCTGGCCTTTATGGAAGAGTGGCAGGTAGAAAGCCATTGTTAAAAGAAAACCATAAGAAGTTCACCAGAAGCCATGTGGGACACAACAAACATGTGGAAGAAGGTGCTCTGCTCAGATGAGACCAAAATTGAACTTTTTGGCCTGAATGCAAAACGCTATGTGTGGCAGAAAACAAAACACTGCACATCACTCTGAACACACCATCCCCACTGTCAAACATGGTGGTGGCAGCATCGCGCTCTGGGGGTGCTTCTCTTCAGCAGGGACAGGGAACATGGTCAGAGTTGATGGGAAGATGGATGGAGCTAAATACAGGGCAATCTTGGAAGGAAACCTGTTGGAGTCTGCCAAAGACTTGAGACTGTGGCGGAGGTTCACCTTCCAGCAGGACAGCGACCCTAAACATAAAGCCAGGGCTACAGTGGAATGATTTAATACAAAACATATTCATGTGTTAGAATGGCCCAGTCAAAGTCCAGACCTAAATCCAATTAAGAATCTGTGGCAAGATCTGAAAACTGCTGTTCGCAACCGCTCTCCATCCAATCTGACTAAGCTTGAGCTGTTTTGCAAAGAAGAATGGGCAAAAATTTCAGTCTCTAGATGAGCAAAGGTGGTAGAGACATACCCCAAAAGACGTGCAGCTGTAATTGCAGCAAAAGGCAGTTCCACACAGTATTGACTCAGGGGGGTGAATACTTTTGCACATTGCACTTTTCAGTTTTACATTAAAAAAAATACATAAATCATGTATAATTTTCTTTGCACTTCACAATTGTGTGTCACTTTGTGTTGGTCTTTCACATAAAATTCCAATAAAATATATTTATGTTTGTGGTCGTAACGTGACAAAATGTGGAACTATATATATATATAAAAATCCGGCCACCGAAAGACTTTTGTCACCGAAACAACATGGCCGAAACAAGACGTTGTGATGACGAAGAAAAAACATGGCCACCACGGGCGGTTGCAGCCTCTAGCCATTATTAAAATGCGCGTGTAGCGGCGCCAGTGTTTGTAACTAGGCAACCGTGACAGCGTTTTTTGATTTGCAGAAAGCGCAGCGGGTCCTCTCGGGGTCCCCGGCATATGGTCCCCGGCACACAGATTTAGCTGGCCTTAATCTTTCCTGTGTTTTATTTAGTTCATTTTTGTCACATTTAGTGTTGAAATGTGTTTGTGACAGACATGTGTACGGGACATTTATGAAATACGGGACAAATTGCGTCCCGTATAAGTTCATAAGAGGACGCAACATTTAATTTTCAAATAAAGCACAATTCCGTATTTTCGGGATGTTTGGCAACCCTACCGGCACGCGCACGTCTGGATAGTTGCCAACATGTCTGCGGTGTGGATGCATTTCATTATATCTGAGAAAGACCCACGGATAGCTAATAGCTAGTTTTAATGTCAGTGTTAATAAATATTTTCATAATTTTGTAATTGATTTATTCTTTGAAGCATTAATATTAATTTATGCAATTGCAATGCCTTGATTTTAGTGAGGTTAGTACACAGTCATAGCCACAAATGCAATGGTAATAATTGGCATAATAATTTATTTCGGTTTTCGGCCTTGGTTTCTTCATTTTCAGTTTTCCGTTTCGGCCAAGAATTTTCATTTCGGTGCATCCCTAGATGCACCTTTTTTAACCAGCTTTTGCTTACCTGGCATGTTTGTCAATGCCGTTGATATTTCCATAGCAAATGCAGTGCGAATACGGAAAGTTGGACAAGAAGAACAACAGGTGCTGTCTGTGTGTGCTCTCAGTTGAAGTGACTGGAACAACTGATTATTACTGTGGTCCCATGGTTCCATCGCTTGGATGTTTGGAATGGAGCTCCTTGACATTAATACTTTATGTTTGAATAGTTTGTTTATGTTTGAAAAGATACATGTGATACATCTGTTCATGCACAGAACAGTTACAGTTGCTTATGTTTGTCACTTTGACCTTAAAGTTGGATGAGTGTTGCTTCATCCTCCTTCTATTCCAACCTTCTATTGCCCTCCTAAAATGAAAATAATAAAACACAGAAGGTTAACTCCATGGTATATTACCCAAAGCCACAAATGAAAGCAAACTTTGTAAAAATGTTTGTGAGAGGAAATGACTGCTACCAAACTGGAAGACTCTCACTGACTCTAGCAAAATATGAGAAAGAGGGAAAAATGAGAACAAGCCCAAGTTTCTTTGAATAGATTTCTAATAGCTGTAAAAGCTGATCAATTATTTACAATTGACCTTCTCCAAATAACTTCAGCAATTTCTGCATGTTTTGCTAATGAGAAAGAAGCAAAGAGTTTTTGATTGTGCTTGGAGCACATGGATCGTGTGGTGTTTGTTATAGCTTTGAGTGGAAAACTTATTTGAGGTGATGTAAACTACACATAGTGACCACAAAAAAACCAAACAGATTATCACGTAAAGTATTGGTAAATAGTGAATCTCATTTTTAAGCTCACACATCTACACAATCAGTGTAATTAGCAGTCAGTGGTGACTGAAGTGTAGGACTGAGCCACTGCCCCTAAGTCAAAAAACACCTTCATGATACTGATAGTGGAGCTGCTGGAGCCACTGGCGTCTAAAATCAGGATGTCAGTTTACGTGTGCCGGCAGGATTTGTGCAGACACAAATATTTGAAAGGCCGTTGTAAGTTTGCATGGACACATCGAGGACATAAATCCAGTGCATTGGTTGCAATTGTTTTCAAGTGTGTGTGATAAGACGTATTGTTTGGTGTCTGCAAAACTGACATTTCTTGGACTTAAGCCACTGACTTGTAAACATGGAGGAAGAAAAGGCGCCACCTTGTTACTCACTTACTGATGATAACCAGGAAATGAAAAAAGACCCTGGTAAATTAACACCAAAAGCAGTGATGGGAAAAATGTACAAAAAGTAAAGAGACTAAAGGAAACAAACAGACTAAGCTAAAAAGACTATTTTTGATTTGGTGAGTGATCAAATCTATGTAAATGAGGTGAAATGTACATTTTACAACTTTGAGGATCTATGCCAGAGGTGTCAAACATCAAATATGATCTTTCTCTGCCCTAGCCCTTTCATGCCGGTGATCTGCGCATCCCTCCACCTCCCCATCACCGCCTCGCCTGGGAATCATCGCCGTCATCTGCATCCTCTCCCTCGGATTCAGATCCCCGCCCGGTCGGGGAGACAGTCACCCTTCCTCCAGAGCTGCTGAGTCCGGACCCGTGTGCCTAGGCCCCGTCCGCGCTCGTCTCCGCCACGTCGTCTCTTCACTCTCATCACACTGTAGTTCGCATATCCCTCTCTCTCTCTCTCTCTCTCTCCCTCTCTCTCTCTCTCTCTCTCTCTCTCTCTCTCTCTGTCTTCTCCAACCCATCCAGTCACGGCAGATGGCTGTCCATCACTGAGCCTGGTTCTGCCCGAGGTTTCTGCCTGTTAAAAGGAAGTTTTTCCTCGCCACCGTCGCCACGCGCTTGCTCATGATGGGAATTCTTGGGTCTCTATCAGCAAGTTAATGGTATAGTCTTGACCTGCTCTGTAGGTAAAGTGCCTCCAGATTACTTCATTGCGCTATGGCGCTATCCAATTATCCGAACCAATGAATCATCCTTCTGGCTCCTCCTCTTCCACCACCACCAGTGCAAGTCTCTGGGGGGGGGGGTTATCCTGCAACGGCTTGGATAGAGAATCTTCGATCAAGAAGTCTCC
>JBBMOC010001171.1:0-13922 GCA_037975185.1 Centropyge bicolor | reverse complement strand
GTGTGTGTGTGTGTGTGTGTGTGTGTGTGTGTGTGTGTGTGTGTGTGACATGAGGTTGACAACCCCTATCTGTCAATAATAAGCTGAGATTTCCCATGATGCCTTACTACTGGAGGCAATGACTAAAAGGCCTCATTACAGGCCATCTCTCTCTCTCTCTCTCTCTCTCTCTCTCTCTCTCTCTCTCTCTCTATCTATCTATCTATCTATCTATCTATCTATCTGCTGTAACCATCCATTACTATTTATAAAGACATTCCCTCTGCTTCAATGACTATATTCCAGGAAATAATAAAATCAGTTACTCCTATTTATAAAGCGTGTAATTTCATTGAAATGCTGGATCACTGTAATCTATGTATGCATTGGTTATCAAGCCCCTCCTACTGCTGGTGTTTGGGATTCTCATCCTCATTTGCATTGTCATTATGGAGGAGTTTTTACACTGAGAGACTCTGGGTTATAAGATATTTGCACCTATGTCCTGCAAAAAACAAACAAGAAATGATTTAGTGAAGACAACAAGTTGCTGACCTAGAAATGAAATTGCATCAGAATATTTGTATTGACGGCCAGTCAAACCTCTCCTCTCCTCTCTCTCAGGATATTGCTACCATGCAGTTGTGCGCCAACAAGCTGGACAAGAAAGACTTTTTTGGCAAGTCGGACCCCTTCTTGGTTTTCTACCGGAGTAATGAGGACGGAACGTGAGTTTCAGGGTGGAGTCAAACTTTCACCTTTAACCTTTTTATCACCCACTGTTATGCCTGGGAGACACTGGACATATGTTGGACTTTCATGAGCTGCTAATAGGGATGTAAACAAATTGGGATAAATTATTCAGATGTGAACAGATTGGATGTTCCACAGGTGCTATTTTACCCCATTGTCTGATGATAAAGCCTGGAGTTAGGGAGCGTCTCTAAAGTGCATGCAAAATGGCCAAGAGAGTTTTTCACATATTTGAATATCCTGACTTTTAATTCCTTATTGTTCTATTCCCACTATTCATTTACAGTCACTTACTTAGACTTGCTTTTTTGAAGGTGGGGTTCAAATACAAATCATGCTTTAGATGTAAGGACAAATTACTTTATTCATCCCTAAAAAAGACTGCTGTAAGCTGCTGCAACAGGCTGCTGCCATCTTGACCAAAAAGGCTGTTTGATTCATTTAGTTACATGATGAAATTATTGGCTTTCATGAACGAGTAATGAAAGCCAATAATTTCATCATGTAACTAAATGAATCAAACAACCTTTTTGGTTTATTTTTATGGACATTTAAGCCGAGACATATGCACAACCCATGAGGAGTGTCAAATGCAGTAGAAAGCAATGAAACAAAATTTCTATCAACCACCAGATATTTATACAGAAATAACTGACTAGAACTATGAAAGGTTATTAAAAGTCTTTGATGATTGTGGCTAATTTTTAAGAGGAATGTCATGTAGGAAAACTTTAAAAGAGTTTGTTTCCTTACCTTCAGTTCACTCAATCTACCTGAAAACATTATGTTCAGATGCCTCAAGAACAGTTTGTGCATCATCTTGTTTATGACATTTAACTCCGATGGGAATGTTTAGGTATATCGTAAAAGCCATTTCCGACACTTGTCCCCGAGTGGGTAAAATGTACCATTAACATACTGCTGATGGAAGCAACTGAGCTTCTGCAGATTTGATGGTATAGTAGCTGCAGCAGCTGCGATCGTATTGGCCAATGAAAGGTAAGTACATGAGCATGTTTGAGGTGAAGACTATACATAAATAATCACAGATCAACTTTTTTGTACGACTTGATTCTGAATCACATGACGTCACCACCTTTATCTCAGCCTTTTAAGTTTATTACCTCTTCCCACTGCTCGGCCTGGGGGGAGATGTTTGTTGCAATTAAACTCTACCTGCAGTTCTGTCATGTCCCCCCAGATACACTTAAGCAGACATTAAAAAAAGACACAACAACCTGCTAAGCATTTAGAGAGGAAGCTGCAGAGTAGAGGTGCGGGATTATCTTTGCAGGTACAATATAAATGCGCCCTCCCTTTAGTGTCCTCATGTCTGTTATTTTCCTGGCAGCTTCACCATCTGCCACAAGACAGAGGTGATCAAGAACACGCTGAACCCGGTGTGGCAGCCCTTCACCATCCCTGTTAGAGCTCTCTGCAACGGCGACTATGACAGGTCAGAAAACACAACTCTTATGCATCCAAATGGATCATGATATAATTATTATTTAATTACTAATAGCATAGATTGATATCATAAAGTCTTGGAAAAACACATATGATTTTTTCTGATTAAATAAAGTAGGGACTCTTATGTGGATGACATCACCTGTTGCTGGGGCGGTCAGAATAATGCCAGCAGTCGGTCACGGTGTCCCAGGGACCAGCACTGGTGTTATTGAGACCGAGTCAGCTTTCACACAGCACTCTCTGTTGTACATTCAGAGTCCGGTGAGGCTGTGCTGAGAGGCTCGCTGCCAGGTACACGCTGCATATAGTGCCACTTATATAGTGCCAATAATGGGATTCTATTATCCTCTGCTTATCCTTGTGGTATTTTTTGAAGGAGTTATGATAGATTTAGCTTATCTCAATATTGAACTTGAAGGCTCATTTTTCTACTTATGTCCTCATAAGATTAATACTAATATACCCCGAAGAGATGCATATCTTAAAGGATGGGGCCAGCATTATCTTTTATTCCATGAAAAGTACTTCACTAGTATCTACCCCGACTGTGCCCTGAGGTCACTCCTTCACGAATACATAAATACAAATGCTGAGGAGTGAGACGGTGGTCGAGCATCAGTCAGGACGCACCTCTGGAGGCCTGAGTCGGGTCACAGCAGGGTCAGCCCCAGGGTGTCAGGAACCAGACCCAGCAAGGAATCCACTAAATATTGTAGGACTGAGGGCAGAGTGGAAACTACAGTATCTCACCATGGTTGACAAAGTGGCCATAAGAGACAGGACGGGCCGGGGCTAGCTGATTAGCTTGCTAGCTGTACCGCACAATACATAGACATCTTTGACATCAAAACTTTCACTTACTCACACTTTATTTTTGATAATTGTACGTTTAATTTTTTGCACAGGTGCAGTGCATGATTTTTTTCCATCTTGGGTTCCCACAGCCCTGACTGTATATTCTTTATTTAAAAACAGTTTGCTTAAGATGCTGCATGTTCAAAGGATCACTAACTTCATGAATAAGGACAAATTTGACTGATGGTTTGGTGTCATGTGTCCAAGAATGATGCAGATGTTCAAAAAATAGCTGAACTGGTTTTGATGCTGAGTTCAGTCAGAAACTTTTTGCAGTTGATATGTTGCATTGGCTGTTTTACATTTGCTCCACTTTCTGTGCAATCAAATGATGCAATCATGCAAACATTGTGCACATAACAAGCTACAAGTTTCTCCAATAGTTTATGTGATTTTTTTTTGCTCCATGTAGCAGTTGGTTTTGTTTGTAACTGTAATCACAGAGACAAGGGCAAACAAGAAAGGAACTCCAGAATCTACAATATTAATCATCTCCTCCACCGATATGTATCAATAACAAGTAAAGCTTAAACTCACTGCAAAGCATGCAGGCGAATTTTTGACAAGTCATTGCAAAGCTATTCGCTCTCGTCCCTCAGAAAAGAAACGGGTGAACTTTGTGGGTCTGACTAATGACATAAACCTGTGGTATTTTACCCAAGTGAAGCTTCATTCATGTGACACAGTAGAGGTGGGCGGATCGATCCAAATATCGATAATATCGATACCAAGTTGGTATCGCTATCGGATCGATACTAGCGTGGTGAGATCGATACTTTTTTGTAACATTTGTTGTGGTGTGATAGTTTTGTACACTTTTTTAATTAAGAAAAATCCAGAAAGGAAATGCACTGAAGGGGGGAAATTAAATTTTATATTTGTATTGTAAGGGTCAGCAGTGTGATGATACATCAACTTTAAATATTGAAAGTATCGGTATTGGTATCGGTATCTGCGATACTGGCCCTGTATTTACTTGGTATCGGGTCGATACCAAATATTGCAGTATCGCACACCTCTATGACACAGCCCATCAACACATCCAGCATGTGGCTCTTCACATGTGGCTGGAGCTGTGTATTCATGGTGCTGCATGAAACCTTGAAAAGCTTTATTCATTTTTCTCTCCTACATGTAGAATTGATGCTGGTCACTTTGCCGGAAACTAGTCTGAGCCTAGGGGCCTTGAGTCCTCATAACAGCCTGTACCTGCTGTGCCGATAATCCTCTTCAGCTATTGAATCAATGAATGTGTAATTTCTTTCTTCCTGATGTGATGGACTGAAAAGATTTTTTTTATTTTTATTAAATAGAACTTCAGGTTCTCATTTTATTGACAGGAGATGATCTGGTCACAGGAGGAATAAGGTCTTCTCTGTCTGTTTCAGGACTGTGAAGGTTGACGTCTACGACTGGGATCGAGATGGAAGGTAAAATCATCGGCGGATAACCACTCACCATAATCTTGTAATTCACACTGATGTCTCTCAAATGTCAGCAGAAAATGAAACGCCTGGCGTACGTTCTGCGGGGGGGGGGGGATGTTTGAAGTGTTTTGATGTGCTCCAAAACAATTTATTACGCGGCGAGGAGAGAGATCGGCCAGAAAGCGGGTGATTGACAGGAACAAAAATGGGGAGAGAGATGTGGATAGAGACAAAGGCACGACCGTTTATACGAGATGATAAAATGTGTGCTGAAGCTCGCCTGCGTGTGTGTGGGTGTTGTTTGTCTGCAGCCACGACTTCATCGGCGAGTTCACCACCAGCTACAGAGAGCTGTCTCGGGGGCAGAACCAGTTCAATGTCTATGAGGTGAGACATGACATGGGGGTGGTTTGTTGTCTCTCTCATGTTGTTTTGCCTTATGAAGACCTTGTACCTCCAATTTTGGCGATTTTGATATTTTCACTTTCGCTCGGCTGGAGCTCCAAAACATCAGGAAACTCTGCCACCCCTGCAAAGGCTTATACAACCTTTTCGAAAGTGGAGTAATAAAATATAGGTGATACAATAGGTGGTAAAAAAAATGGCTGCTGTCAACATAAAGAGGCTGAAAACATCTGTAGATTCTTTCCCCTGACCTTCAAATAAGAGATTTCAAAGACAGATACACAGATGGATAAACAGACTCACATAAACAGAAGGTGCTGTATTGTTCGTTTTTTATGCTTTTGATTTTATTCGGTTTCTCTTGTTGTTATGACACAGGATGAGTATTGTTGAATTAGCTTGAATTAAATGAGTAAAAGGCAGATGTGTGGAGTGGAGTCACTTAAGATCAGATACTACAAACTGGCCTGTTTGCGAGAATGTCAGTCGTTCTTTAAAGTCAAACTGTAATTTGGATTCTCTGCAGGTAAGATAAGATTAGATTCCTTTATTAGTCCCACAACGGGGAAATGTGCAGTGTTACAGCAGCAAGATAAAAAGAGGGTAAACAAGAAGAGTAAAAAGAATTAAGAATTTGACTAAAGTGAACTATTAACATTTTAGGAGTATTGACAATTTAACTATAGAAATATACAAGTACAAATAGTGCAAACCAGGCAAGATGGTTTTAATAAATTAACAAGAGAAATATGACAATATGAAAACCATATATATGCACTATAGACAGGATGAATTGAGATGAAATGAAACGTGTGTATGTTCTCATTTTCCCAAATTGAATAAATTTTTTTTTTTAGGATACATCTCTCAGGATGCAACCTACAATAATTAGAAGCTAGTGATTCTGTTTTAGCAACCTCAGCACTTATTCCCAGTGTCTTTACTTTTCATTCATGTAATCAGCAGCTGTCACTTGTGTCCCATTCGTCCTGCATTGCAGACATGAGGGGGTGGAGCTTGTGTTGAATCATGATAAGTAAAGTAAAATTAAAACCTACAACCTAAAAAGTTGGGTCTGCCCATTCAGACTTTGCACAAATGGATGGACGGATGATGGATGAATAGCTTAATCTCTTCACCTCCCAAAATCCATTTTTATCTTCTCCGCTCTCTATAAACACGCAGTTAAACATAATATCACTTTCATTTCACGGGCTGCCGGTGTTATCAGTAATCTGTTGAATTATTCATGTTCATTACGAACCATCATTCTGGGGTATGAAGTGGTTTTACAAGTGCCTTTTCAATCACTTACTTACTTTTTCGCCGGCAGGTTTTAAATCCCAAGAAGAAAGGCAAAAAGAAGAAATACATCAATTCTGGAACAGTGAGTGCGCCCACCTCTCCCGTGTCATTCCTTCTGGATTGCTATTTTGTGTTATCAGATTTATTTATGTAGGTATCGTCATAAATCTGCTCCTCTCTCACGGAATCCTTCGCCGTCTGGCCACCTGTTTGTCTTTCCTGTCTACCTGGCCCCGGTCCCTTTTCCTCCCTCCTCCTCTGTTTATCACTCCATATGTGTGTTGCTGTGTGTGTGTCTCTATGTGTGTGTGTGTGTCTTCTCCAGGTAACTCTGCTGTCCTTCAAAGTGGAGTCCGAGTATACCTTTGTGGATTTCATCCGAGGAGGGTGAGTGGAATAATAAATAGCCTGCTCTCACAGCCACCATTTTGGTTTGTTTGTGTCGTTGTGGGTGTGTCCGTGTGTGTGTGTGTGTGTGGAGCTATCTGAAGATACTAGATTGAATTTCCCCAACAGCTCTTTGTGTGTGAGCGTCACGCTGAATTCATATGAGCTCTGAAGGGGCCAAGTTTTGAGGGAAGTTCGGTAAATCTCATCACAAATACCTAATTTATTCAGTTCATTCACTTTTAATTACTAGTTCCATTTGTTTTACCTAATTAGACCTTCAAGATGGCGGAGGGAATATTGTGCCGCCATGCTAATTAGCCAGCGAACCAGTAAAGTCATTATATTATCGTTCGTTGTGTTGGTGTGTATGTGCGTTGGAGATACAGTGTCCATGAATTATTCCTCTCTTTGATTCCCATTTTCTTTGCAACAGAACGCAACTGAACTTCACAGTGGCCATAGACTTCACAGCGTCCAACGGTAGGTCGCTGGCTGGTGTATTTTAAACGCTTTGTCTCGGATGTATTTTTTTCATTTATTGTGCCGTGCAGCATGTGTGCATTATACTCTTCACTGGCTCCCTGCCGTTACATCAAAAACACAGATAGACCAGATGTGATCTCTCAGCCATTTTGATCTTACATCAAACACGACACACAGGCCATCACAGCTTGCAGAATGGCAATATGAGAAGCTGATGAAGAATCAGTTTTCGTCCATAACCAACAGCAAAGGAATAGGATGACGCTTATGCAGTATTGAAATTCAGTGCTTCAGTTGTCTTCACATTTCTGTTTGCATACTGATGAAACACATCTAAAGTAGATATGTTTGCAGGGGCCTCCAATCTTAACCCTGTAAAGCCTGAACCATGAAATAATTTACGGAAAATTCCAATACTTTGAGCCTTTAATGGTCGTTCTGTCCAAACAAACAAAAAAATTTCTATATCAATTTCCATATGAGTTTAAATTTTTATCATATTTGAGACATCATCATCTCCGATGATGATAATGCATTATACCAGTGATTANCCCCCCCTGTTCTCCCCCTCCCTGGATGAGCTGAAAGTCAAATGAGTCAAGCGTGCCGGCATCTTATAGCCCACAGATCAATGGATTTTCAGTGGGCACGACTCAGTGTGTGTGTGTGTGTGTGTGTGTGTGTGTGTGTGCAGTGTGTTACTGCTCAGCCGGGTGTGACGACTCATGCCTCATCATTGCGTTGGATGGCCCATCATTTTCCACTTGTTTAAGCAATCGAATGGTGGGATTGGTAGTGAAAGCACTCAGGCGTGTTTAGGGGGGGTCACCAGGTCATACAGACTTCATAGCACCTCAGAGAGTTTGTTTGTGTGTGTGTGTGTGTGTTGCCAGGTCTGATTGCCTGTGTGAGTTAGTTGCTCTGTCTTGAGTCCATTTCAGAACATGAGTGCTTTTAAGCTTCACTTTCAGTATTATTCTGTCAGTTCGAGTGTTTGTCCACCGATATTTTCTGCTTCTGTCTGTGTTTGTTTGCTGATTTGACCTCATGTCGCGCTCAGCTGCCTTTTCATGGCAGCGCCACACATCCGGCCCATGTCTGTGCCTTTGCCAGACGACTCCAGATGCAGGACACACACTGTTGTGCAGGTGTTGTTTTTGAAGACCTCTGAATCTCTATCAGAGCACAATTTGGCAACTCCTGTATCAAACTGCCCCTGTTGGTACATTTTTAAGCTGCTGCGTTTTCCCCATGAGTGGCCGGAATTATTTAGATTTTCTGGCCTGTATTATGCATCATTTTTGCTTAAGAAACGATATTTTTTGTGCATGAATTGTTCTAACCATTCTCTGCTGAATACCTGTTCATTCTCTCCATGCTGTGTTCCACTCCAGTAATTGCGTTATGGAAATACAGAGGAACACCCTGTACCTTCTTTATATTCTCCCTCGGTGGTTCCGGGTATTGACTCATACTCTCGCTGTCGCTTTCTATCCTTTTAGCTATGGAGGAGCTGGATGGAGACGAGGTGAGAGTGTCCTCCAGAGGACGCCTTGCTGAGAGAGACATTGTACAGGTACTCGTTATAATTCTATTTAACTTTGCAGGTTAGATTCGAGTATGTTTCTGTCAACAGCGACAGCATGGGGGAGTTATCCCTCAAGCAGGATGACTTAGGTTCATAACACACACTCAGACATACAATGGGGATCGCCTCATACAATATATATTAGCAATCTATAGAGTGTCTCGCTCTCTGAATCTGTTTTGCTCGTCCACACGCATCAAGTCCACCTGAACAAGTTTAATATAAAAGCATAACAAATATATTTGTGTTCCTGAGTCCATGTAGTAATCTCCTTTATACAATCATGTTCCAGGATGAACCTTTCATACCCAATCATGATTCTATCACCTGTTACCAATGAACCTGTTTACCTGTGGAAGGATCCAAACAGGTGTTTCTGGATCAGTCCACAACTTTCACAGTCTTTTGTTGCTCCTGTCTCACAATATGAAACATAACTGGATGACTTGTTTGTTTGTTGAACAGAAAAATGTTGAAAGATTAAGAGAACATATTACAGTCGTCTGCCTGTGTGAGAGTAACAGAATGAAAGTGCCATTTGCTTTCCAACATTGCTGCCTCAATATCTTTTGTATAACAGAAGTTGCTCTGTGTGTTCTGCAGTAAGGGACAAAGCAAGTGTTGTTAATGCTCTCTCTCCAGCAACTCTACATTAGTACTGTGGAAGCCCAGCATTATCCACAACTCTGCACTGATGCAGGTCTTTTGAAATGAAAAAAAAATTGTACCAAAAAAATGTATCTAACTAATAACATACTGTAGTTTTAGATACCTTCTTTTGTGGACTCCATCCTCACTTTAAAGTGAACCCTGGATGTCAACAGGTGTGGTCATTTTTCCAGGTGACACTCAAATCTCTCAATACAATCTTATTGAGTATTGATGTATAATTAAAGCTAAGAAGTAAATTCACAGAAAAGGGAAGTAAAGTTTTTAATGGCCACGATAAATCTGGCCAAACAAAGCAAAGACCTATCCTTTGTGATTCTGCCCTCAAAGACACTTCATGGGTTATATTTTTAAGTTCAACAAGAGAGAGCAGCTCTTTTTTTGAAAACTGTTTGCAGTGGGCTTTATTAAGAGCGAGCAGTAACCCCCGGAGGGAATGATAAAACCAGAACCGCCGACAGTAAACAGTAATTTTAAAAGACTTTTAGCGATATGAGAATGGAAATAGGAAGCAAATACAACTGCCTCTGATAACAATGGACTATTGAATTTTTATACAGCACGGAGGAGACTGGCCAGTCACCTGGCAGGGCACAGGGGGGGGATGATAAATGAGCGCTTACAATGACAAATGTCGTGTTAAGATGGAGGACACATGCAAGTATAGAGATGTAAGAAGTATCTAGTCATAATTACAACATTAACATCATATTATCTGGCTGCAGTTATATAATCATAATAATGTCAGTGATCTGTTGTGAAGCGTCTTTGTGTGAGACACTTGACCTCACACCAGGTTAATAACTGCCTAATTCATGCTTTCATTCCAAAGCCGTATTGATATTGCGATCATGTTTTCGCAGTGCCGTCCCTCCAGTTTGTTTCACCAACAGCAGTAATCCCATTTGCATGCTCTCAGTAATCCTTTGATTGCCTTTAACCTTATTATGACACTAATTCAATCAGGATGTTTACACTTGTGGCAGAAAAAAAAAAAGAGTTCAATCACTTTACATTTCCATGCATTCTTCTTGTTAATGATTCGATATGATAAACGCCCTCACTGCAGCAACATTGATTATTTCTCTGCTATTATAAATGACAACCATATTGCTCCGGGTAGACCTCCACCTGTGTATCATAAAGTGATAAACACTTGTCTCATTATCTCAACTTGTATTCAACCTGCCCAGCTCCTGGTGCGTTGGGTGCTTTATTTCAATGTACACTTTATTTACATGTAAGCAGGTTGTGCAGATACAGACGTGTGTTAATTGTACCATTCTTGCTATGTAGCGCTGATCAAAATACATATTATTACTGTTAATGTCTTCTTTCTTCAAATCTAAATTTACATGCAAAATAGATTTTAATGGATCATAAGGGCTAGATTGATATTTTGATAACAGCCCCTTTAAACCTCGTTATGTAAATGCTATGGAAATTACATATCAGTCTCATAGTTAAATAAACACCTCAGTCAATTTTACATAGAAGTCATGACGGTCAAACCAGGTTGGACAAAGTAAGATTCTGAATCACTACATGACAAATCTAAACTGAGCGCTGTCGTCAGATTAACGTAGAGGCTGAACGAGATTAAATACACGCCGAGAGATATTACATGCAGGTCTTGTTCCACCTTGTTAGCAGCACAGTAGTTAATATATGACTTAATTAAGATAACGATCTCTTTTACCCAAAGGATATAAATCTAGGATAATAAACCTTGATACACAGTGAATGAGCCAATTTTAATGTTTAAATTCTTAAAGGGAATTTTACACAGGAAAGTCTATTTATAGGTACTAGTGAGAAAATGTATATAACCTTTTGTGGCCTCAGAGGGAGCTTTGTGAAGTCTGATATACTGCCTCAAGTGATGTCACTCGAGTCAGCATCTGTCGGGGCCGAAGGCTACAAGTTTGAAAATGAAATAAAATCCAGAGGTGGGGAGTTGGAAAGAAGTGATTTCACCAGACCTGTGTAGCTGCTCCTCATCTCTGCTGGAGGCTACACAACACACCTGACTCTCCCATCAAACCGCCGGTGGTGGAGGAGCATTGTGGGAAATGCAGGTGCCAGTTTTTTGACAAGGAAGAGGAATACATTAAATATTAGTGGTGATATCTCTATCACTGCCTATCATAAGTCCAGTGCTGTTATAGGAGTGCAGTGCGAAATCACAAGCTTCTTCCAGCTTCTCAATCATCAATATTTCCTGGTTTTCTTCTATGATGGAAAATATTTTATCAGAATATCTGAATGCCAGACAAAACAACTCATTTGAATATGTCATCTTGGTCCATGCCAAATTGGGGTGGCCATTTTCTGTTGTAGACAAAAATGATTCATAGATTTGTCAAGTAAATCTTTCAGAATTTATGACCAAATAATCATCTCTGAGGAACAAGGAAAGAAATGAAACAGTGAACTAGACGATTTCAGTGAGGAGGTTTTTTGAGTAAATCCTTACACAAGTTTTCATCACCTGCATGTATCAACTTGTGAATTTGAAAGAGCCTGCGAGCAAAGAAGAGTTACAACATAATGTCCTGTCGCCCCATGGCAGCGTAAATGGCCATCTAATAAAAGATGAAGCTGATGAGAAAATGAATGCAGGGACTCACTGTTAGAGTGGGGGTGAGGGTCCATCGTGCTCATGGTGGTCATTAAATTAAACCTTTGACTGCAAGGTACATTTTAAAATCCATCACTGATGCAGCTTGAGGAGACTCTCTCTCATGCACCTGGTGCTGAATATGGGATGAGTTTTGTGGCTCTTTCTGTAGGGCCCTATAAATTCCGTTTTATTTTTTCCTAAATTCCGTTTTATTTTTTCCCAAATTCCGTTTTCTCCATTTTTATTTTTTGGAATTCCTTTTTTTTTTTTTACTTTTTACCCATATTTTACCACAAAAGAGTGTGTTTTGATAATGTTTATGAATAAAATGCACACTAATTAAATAGAAATGACCTTACATTCATTGAGACAACACAGTAGTGCACTTTTCCTCAATACTTTATTGCTGCTTCATTGCAAGTACTTCAAATAAAAAAAATTTCCAGTGAAAACAAATGGTATATTAAAAAATAATAATAAAGTGCTCAATTAGTTAATAATCAATTAATTTTTTCTTCAAGTAAAAATATACTTGACTTAAAAAAAAAAAAGACTTTTGGACAACAGGTGGTCGTCACATTTATTTTTCCGCTTCCAGTCAACAGAGTGTTGACAAAATGTATAAAATAACACGTCGCCTG
This sequence comes from Centropyge bicolor, assembly GCA_037975185.1. NCBI lineage: Eukaryota > Metazoa > Chordata > Actinopteri > Pomacanthidae > Centropyge > Centropyge bicolor. Next base: position 1,334 of record JBBMOC010001171.1, on the reverse strand, counting down.
ACACATAGACAAGAACTGCTCAGCTCTGTATTGAGGCGTTAGCGTCGTATTGCGTAGCTTTTTAGCAGATGGGGGGACCGCCATGTTTTCATATGGTTTGAAAAGGGGCGGGGGGCAGGGGTTGTGTCACATTGATTAGCAACCCCCGGGAACGATTGCCCATGTTTATGTTCCTCTCTCACATGAAAACATTTCCGCGATATTCCTCATTAAAAATAAATTCCGTTTTTATTGTCCAATTCCACGATCGCAGAAATTATAGCTTTCTGTAACAGCCATGTGAGCAAAGCCATGAGCAACATTTGCATCTCAGAAGTTGCAGAAATGTTATGTGTTTCATGTCTGAAAAGTTTGTTGAACTTGTTGAATAGTTATCAATCTCACTCATCTTTACACTATTATATCCCTCCTCTTCCAGTTTGTTCCATTCAGAGACTACATCGACAGATCTGGCAACCAGGTCCTCAGCATGGCCCGGCTGGCCAAGGACGTGCTCGCCGAGATCCCCGACCAGCTGCTGTCTTTTATGAAGAGCCGAGGAATTGAACCGCGACCGGCGCTGTCCTCCTCGCCGCTGCCGGAGCTGCACCAGCATATCTGACCCCGACGCCAACACTCATCTCCGCCTCTCCACCCTGACTCTCCATCACCCCCCCACCACCACCACCACCACCACTCTGCTTATCACGCTCACCTCCCGTACAGCTATTTGTCACTTTAAAGGAGAGAAGGATCGACCCCGTGACTCGCCCTCTTCCTCTCTTATCACCGGGCGAAGCTAAACAGGCACATCACACCGACGCAGTGGGCGCTCATCCCTGACTCACCTGCTGCTGCACCTCATCTCTTCCTCTCTAACTCACCCTGTTATATAGCATTGCTTTTCATTTACTGTGTGGACGAACGGCGAGACTGAACCATGACTGTCCCTCTCCTCCCCTGCTGACTATCATTCAGAGCTTTGACTTCTTGAACCCCCCCCCTCGCTCAACACATTTTCCGCACAAAAAGTTTTCACAGTTGTCCTTGTCCTAAGTGTTGTCACAGTTGGCACGAGTCCCAGAGTAAGAGACTAAATTAAATTGAAGCCAGTCCCCAAATGACAGCAGAGCTCCTGATGAGCAAAATACGCCAGCTTGTATCAGGTGCTTTGGGGGGTATTTTTGGCCAAGCTTGACTCTAATTCATGGAATAATTGGTCAGCATGAGGACAGGTGTTTGTGATTTATACTTTACTATCGTCATTATCATCGAATCTCTTGAGACTGAAATAGAGGCTGCCAAACAATTAGTTCAATTCAGCGGTTTTCAAACTGTGAAGCGTGGCCCCCCCC
>JBBMOC010001170.1:0-10000 GCA_037975185.1 Centropyge bicolor | reverse complement strand
GTCCCCACAGTCACTGGACCGACCTGGACCACCTGCACCGGCCTGGACCGACCTGGACCGACCTGGACCGGCCTGGACAGACCTGGACCACCTGCACAGACCTGGACCGCCCTGGACCACCTGCACAGTTCTCAGGTCTGAGGTCTGAACCAGACCTGACTGAACTGTGTCTGGAAAACTGTCCAACTCTGCTTTATTGTTTTACTGCTCACAGAAAGCCATTTGTCAGCGGCTGCTCTGCAGGAGAGGCTGTGTTCAGTCTGGTTCTGAACCTCAGGCTGCTGTTCACCTGAATCCAACCAGTTTCGATGAAGAAGTCTTCGACGTCAGTAGTGAGGTGTTTTTGAGAGAGAAGCCCATCAGACTGTGTGTTTGCTGAAGCTTCCAGTTGACCAGCAGGAGCCGTCGAGCAGAGACTGAAGCAGAAACGGACCCCGTTCAGAAATTCAGCAGTTCCTTCAAGTTACACTTATCAGCTCAATAATCTATGATGTTACTTATAAATACTTGAAATCAATTAAGTATAATATCGGTGTACTTTGATTCGGCGCGTGGCATACAACAAAAAAACATCTTGTTGTAAAGAAACATCAACTTTAACAGCAAGCTAACAGCTAACTGTAGGTTAACGCTGTCGGGCTGATGTTGCCTTGGTAACCTGCGGGCTAAGCTAACTGAGCTAAAAAGTCAACAAGACGTTTCCGCTTTAAACTGGTGAAGCGTCACAGCTAAAGAGGTTTAAATTTTTAAAATACAATGATGATATCACTGTTCACGAGCAAGATCAGTTTTAAACAAAATGTTTTATTTTGACGAGCGATAGATCCGCCATGTTTGTTTACAGTGACGTCACGAGACGATTACAGCTACAGAACCAGAGCAGGTAGAAGAGACCAGACTCAGGGTTTGAATCTCTGAAAAGGACCAACCTGCCAACAAGGACTTTTAGAGAGTAAATTTCTGTTAATACTTTTGTACTCTTGCTTGAATGAAGGACTTTTTCTTGTAACGGAGTATTTTTTACAAAGCGGTGTTGCTACCTGTACTTGACTGACAACTTCTGTAGAACTATTCTCTCTATTTACTCTCAATCTGTGGCAACAGCTTTTGCCTTCTTTTATTTTGAAAGCAGGAAGTATTTGCTTACAGTGAATCTACATCCGGTGCAAATGCTGTTTTCGTGCGGCTTCAACATGTAACCGGACAGTTTGTGGTTTAGAAGCGTTAAAGTTAACGTCAGTCAGACTTTCAGCGGGTAACTGTCAGAGTTTCTGTTCAACAGAGCCGGAAGTTCAGATTCAGAGAGAGAGAAAAAAGTGAAGATGTCTCCGCCTGTTAATGCTAACGCTGATGCTAATGCTAACGTGGATCAGAAGGTTCTGCAGTATGAAAACTTCATCAACGACGTTCTGAGGAGAGATTTACAGTAAGAGACACACTCACTGCGACATTCATCACATTATTCAAGTCGGGTTTAGTCACACAGATGTTCAGATGAGTTTTTAGAAGGTGGAAAGTAACTAAGTACATTTACTCAACTACTGAACTTTCGTTTGTTTTTCAAGGTGCTGTTTAATAAAGTTTATAATCATTTGAATGCAGGATGACAACGTGTGAAACACTGAGTTTGTGTGTTTGTCAGGAAGGTGTTGGAGCAGAGAGACTCAGTCTATGAGAAGATCTCTCAGTACCTGCAGCTGAAGAACAGCATACAGAGTCTGCAGGTACACACACACACACACACACACACACACACACACACACACACACACACNACACACACACACACACACACACACACACACACACACACACACACACACACACACACTGCATGCATAGTGAGAAAATGATCACTGAGGTCACTTCCCTGAATGCTTGTGTGTGTGTTCCTGCAGGAGTCGGGGTCTCACCAGCTGAAGACAGATGTTGATCTGGGCTGTAACTTCTACGTCCAGGCTGAAGTGTAAGTTCCTGTGTAGAACATTGATCAATAACTGTGACAGACATGATTAAAACTGATTATGAAAATCTGATCAACACAGCTAAACTGTTTGATTTTTACTGTTGGGGACTTTGTGGTCTTTTTGCTTCTCTCAGCTTTCAGATTTGATTTGGTTTTAGGAGGTGCAGTCACAGCTGAGACAAGTATCCAGGAGCCTGTGTAACCTCTCCTCCTCTCCTTCTCTCCTTCCCTCCTTCTCTCCTTCTCTCCTTGTCTGTCAGCGAGGACTCGTCCAGGATCTTTGTGGCAGTGGGTTATGGTTTCTTTGTGGAGATGAACCATGATGAAGCTCTGCGATTCATCGACAAGAAGACGAGTCAGCTCACAACGTCAGTGCATCATTAACTATTCTTCTTCTGTGGTTTTATTTCTGCCGTAGCTGTCACTGACTGTGGTTCTACTACGTCTCCTCTTGGATACAAACTACAGTTTATTTTAGTAAAGATGGAGATAAAGTCTCAGTGAAATGAAAAACTGACTTTGGGGCAACATCCTGATGATGAGTGTTTTAACCTAACGCTAGCCGTGTCCATTGTTATGAGGGAGAGATGCTAACGATGCTAACACTGTCTGTTTCAGCTTTACAGAGCAGCTCACCAAAGACTCGGCTAAGATTAAAGCAAACATCCGCATGGTGCTGGAGGTCAGTTTGTTCTGTTCCTTTCTCTCAAAAAAACGACGTTTCATATTGAACACACAACTGCAAGTCATGAGTGATTAGTCAAAGACTGGCATTATTCTCATTTCATGATGAGGACGAAACTGAAAGTCACTCACTTGTTGAAACACCTGCAGAGGTTTCTTTATTTCTGGATATTTTACACATTTTCTCTGATATTTTGTTTGAGATTTTACACTCGGCTTTGTTTCTTTCCAATGCTTGTGTGCAGCGGTTGTTGCATGTCAGGTTGTGAAAAGGGACCAGAATTTGTCTTCACTGGTTTTTTCCTTTTATCAATCCTTTCATACAGTATCATGATCAGCCAAGGAGCCAGTCCTTTCAGGGACAAACGTAAACACTGAATCGTATGTTAGTTGGAGCCTGTGTCTTGTTTTCAGTCAGATTCTCAGCAGATGAGAAATCTGATTGGCTGCTGTCTTCTTCTTCTCCTCAGGGTCTGCGGGAGCTGCAGGGGCTGACCGAGCTGCCAGAGAACAGAGGAAGAGAACTCTTCTAGACTTTTCCACATGTTGGGTGACCAGAGGAGCGTTCACCTTCAAATATTCAGCCTCTTCACAACGCAGAGGTTCAGTGCTTACATTTAATAGAATCTGTCTGTTGATGTTCTGATGTGACCGAACAAAGACCCATTCAGACAGGATGAACATCGCAGGAGGAGCTTCTCACTGTTTGAACTCCTCGCTCAGGACTCAGTTCACGACCTGGTGTGTAACAGACCTTCAGCAAGACACAGACTACCGCCTCCACAGGGGGGCGCTGCAGAGTTGAAGAGGAGGCAAGGATTCAGCAGGGGGTGACCAGATTCCTGTTGTTAAAGCAGTGAAGCAGGATGGTGTGTGGAGACGTGATGGCGACACCTGCTGGACATTCTGTCTCTTTGATGTTTGCACGTGTTCGTACTCGTGCTGTTGTGAGGTTTGTTTTCCCTCCTGCAGATGTTCAGTTCTGTCATGTCTGAGTGTGTCTGAAGCTGCCACTAAGTCAGGATCGAATTTGGAAAGATCTGATTTTTTTTCTCCTTGTTGAAGCTGAAAACACAACTGTTTTTCTTAAAAGGTCGACTTCTTGGATTCACAGCATGTCAGCAGCAGGATCAACAACGGCTGAAAGCAGGAGAGGCTTAAGAACGTGGCGCCACGTTCATCTGTTCATCTGTCCACAGACTTTTGGCCATGTTTTTTCCCAGATGTAATCATTAGTTTGAATGTTTTTCCTCAAACAGCTGCTGAACAGATGTGATCGATATCATTAAAGTAGTAATAAAAACAGGAGCCGTCAGCTCAGCTGATCTCAGAGCTGCTCAGTCACTGAGCCTGTTGCCATGGAAACTGGATGCTAAATAGAGGCAGTGGCATAGAGAAGCCGAGAGACTCTGGAAATAGACTCACACACACATACGCACCCACTCATACACACAGACTAACAAACACACACAGAAACACGTCCTGCCTTCAGTGACTCAGATGAATCTTTCTGAATAAAGACTCACTGACTTGACTGATTGAAAGTCTGAGTCTCACTCAACGTCTCAGCAGCAGCAGTTGTTGGTTTGCTTCTTTGCCCAGCGGCTCCTCGGCAGCAGCTTCGATCAACAGACAGAAACTAACGCACAAAACTAAAATCTGCTGAATGAGCTCAACATAGATGTAAAGTCTTAGTAAAAAGCCTTCCTGAGCTTTCAGCCACGTGTCCTGCTCTTCAGCCTCAGTGTGTTTTCAACAGCAGCAAAACACTGTTGCTGAAACTCTGAATGAAGACAATTTGTTTCTAATCCCAGAAGGAAAAGTCCTGAGACTGACCCCAAAGCAAACTGCAGTATTCTGTGGGAAGTGCTCAGCTTTCGTAAACCTCCCAGAATTCCACAGCTCGTGATTCTGGTGTTTCCTACAGACTCCGGCTGACACCAAGTTTTTAAAATCTGATCAGCTGTTGCTTTGGTTCTTTGCTCAGCGGCTCCTCGGCGCAAGCATCTGACGTCAGTCTGCAGCTTCGTCAGGTTTCACACAATCAGATTGACAAAATGCCGGAAATTAGGCAAAGTAAGAAAGGTTTCCTTTAAAATAAAATGGCAACTCATAATACTCAGATATTTGCTTCTGCTCTCGTTTTACATAGAACAACAAAAATGTCTGTAGAGGTGTTTTAACCTGAGGATAGAGACATTTTACCACCCGGAAGTTTTAGCTCTTTTCATGCTTTTATTCTCACTGAGAAGCATGCACATCAACATAGAAGTGAATCAGCACAAGATATTAATGGTAATACAGATTTAAAAATTATGAACACAACAATGAATCATCAGTACAAACAAACAAAGAAAAATACTGACGTGAGAAAATAGATGTTTTTATGTAATCTCTCACTTCCGATGTGAAACCTACAGTTTTTCTTCACAGCACATGAAAGATTCACATCAGTGCTTCCACACTGACTCCAGATCAGAGTCCTGACTTTAAGCTCTGAGCTCCACAAACCTAACGATGTTCAAGATGTGCAGCATTTTGTTGATTGTTTTAAGTGTTCAGCTATATTCACTGTGAATTGTGTCTCCCTGCACTTTTACCTGGTGTCAAAAGATTCCACCGGACTACCTCCACTTTGTCACGGCCTCGGGTCGAGGCAGCTCGGGGGTAATTACAGCCGTGCTTGATGACAAAGCTGGGCTTCTCGAAACTTTACGGAACTTTAATTCGGTGGGCTTCATCGGCGGAAATTGTTTTATTTTGAAATGCTGAGCGGCAGTGTGAGCTGCCGGTAACTTGACAGTGGTGAAAAGTGTTGAGGAGGCGGTTCGTTGCTTCCTCCAGGAAGAAACTGAGAAACACGTAGAAGTGATGAGTTCAGACTTGAACACGGAGGCTTCAGTTCAGACCGACAACAAACAGGTTTTACAGGCTGCTTCTCCTCCGGGTCGCGGGGCTCCGGACGCGGTTCGTGGTGAACTCTGTGGGTCCGGTCCGCAGTCAGCAGGGGGGGCTGTCACAGCAGCAGGCTAGGCTAGGCTAGGCGAGCTGATTAGCACGCTAGGCTAACAGCTTCTGCCCCCAGAAAACACTGAACTTGGACAAACTTAGCGAAGTGAAACAGGAGCTGCAGGTTGGTGTTTAAACGGTGAATCCGGAATCTTCTGAGGAGACAAGCATGCCTCAGGTTTACCGCCAAGAGGCGCATTAACTGGCAGCGTTAGCGGAGCTAGCTAGCCCGCTAGTTAGCCGGCTAGTTAGCTCCCGTCAGCCTCTCTACACATTCAGACAGCAGCGATCAGAACACCTGGACTCAGGTTATCGACACCTTCAGAAACAAACTGAACTCACGGCTTCATGTTCACACAGACACACTGGACATTCAGTAACATCAGTATTTTAATCAGCTCTAAGTTCAGCTCACTGGGGCGCCTGTTCGCGGTTCGTCAATCATAAATGGACTGTAAATGTTGTGGTGCTTTGTGCGGCCGTTCCTCGGGCTCAGCTGACTCAGACTCAGGCTGTCGCTGAGTGTTTCTGTCCGGATGGAGGCTCGACAGTCCGCCGGCAGCTGCCGCAGCTCCGAGCCGTTACATAACGACAACAGGTCGCAGGAGAAGCTGCTGAACGTCGCCTCCTCAGTCCGGCTCTGACAGCAGGGACCTGCCCCCGAGACACAGACCCCCAGACCGAGAGACTCACCGACACACGGACAGACACACACAGGCAGACAGACGACAACAACACGGCAGCATGGAGGAGGAGTGAGCCTGCGGACACACACACACACACACAGACCAGAACAAGACGGACAACAGTGCGCTGAAGATGGATTCAAACCCGCTGATAAACGGTAAGACGCCGTGTGTGTGTGTGTGTGTGTGTTTTCATGCAGTTTGGAGGGAAGCAGCAGCGTTGCAACAGGTGTGTGGAAGCAGCTGAGGCCTGCAGCTCAGTGTGTGTGTGTGTGTGGCTGGATGTTGAAGCAGGTTTTCTCATGATATTGAAGCTGGCTGGGTCTGATCTGTTCTCGTGCTGCAGCCGCGTGTTGAAACTTGCAGCCTGAGAAGTGAAGCAGGTAAATGTGAGAATGTGTCTCCAGGTGTGTTTCCAGCTTGTAAACATCTCTGTCCTCACTGAACCATCTGAAGCCAGGATCACACAGAGGTTGAGGTGACAAGTTCTCACTTAGAGCAGACACCAACAGGAAATGAACTCAAGTGTCTTTGATGTGTTTTTTCAGTTACATTGTCTCCACAATTAAAAAAAATAGGGCTACAACTAACGATTATTTTCATTATCCTGGATTCCTCCAGTTAATTTCTCAGTGAACCATGTGGTCTGTAAAATGCCAGAAGCAGTCAGAGGTTTGTAAAGATGAGCTGTCTGACCAACAGGCTCAGAGCTGAACAGCACAGTGAGGAAACACAGCGGAGCAGTACAGAATGCAGTACTACTGCTTGTATCAATATCTTAATGTAGAAACACAAATGACATAAGGAGCGTCCCTTGTTTTCTCATGTGCCCTGTATCTAAATGAGCAGCCTCGAGTCGCAGCTGTGGCAGCATCACTTTGAACAAATCACTGTCACAGACTCTGATGTGTTAACTGAAAGGTCAACTCAGTGAACAGTCAGAAGCTACGAAGCTGACATGTTCTCGATAAGATAAGAGTTTCCTTTGCTCGTCCTGCAGTGGGGAACCTCACAGCCTAACCTGCAGCTGTAGCTCAGTCTGATGGGAGCTCTCTGTCGCTCTGACTGTGCACAGGAACCTGAGTGGAACTGTGACCTGCTCAACCTCAGTTTGGACGATGCTCAGACTGAACTTATGAGCACACTCTTACAGCTGAGCAGTCACATGGCTAATGGTTACTCTTAATCATTAGGTTTCTATGATGAAGCTAACTCTGTCTTTGCTCCGGGTCACTGACAGACATGACATACCTGAGGTGGACGGGGCGACGAGAGACGAGCTCGAGGTAGTCGAACCTTGATTGTCTCCTCCTGTATGTGATGTGCAGGATTAGCATCGATTTTAGTGAAGTATGTGTGAGTGAGAGAGGTAGAGCAAGCTGGCCCTGCCCCTCACACATATGACAGACTCCAACACCTGTCTGTAGTAAAGAAGCACAGCAGAGTGAGGAATCAAAAAAAGGCTCATTCTGTATTGAGTCAGGTTTGTGATTGAACCTCAGATATCAAGTTGGCACCAGTGTTGATAAATGTCAACACGCAGCCTCATTAAAGACGTGATGTTGACTGTTACTATGGAGACAGTTTGAAGGCAGTGATGTAATATTCTCATATTGTCATGGCAACACTGACGCACTCTGATGTGTTAGTGTTTGTGAGATATGACATGTTTCTGATCAGATGTGTGTCGATGTCGATGATGTGAACACAGGAAGGACTGATGAGAGTCACAGTACTATCAGTACTATCAGCAGTAACAGGAGTACTATCAGGACTGGTAGTATCTTTGGAGGCACCATGGAAACTCCACAGCTTCTGAACTGAGCTTCTACTATGAAGTGAAAGCTCCTCCAGTCACTTCCTGTAACTGTAACCTGATTTCTCCACCTGGACCAGGTGAGGAAAGCTCAGCTCACCTTTGTTCTGCTGCTACTCTCACCTGACGGCTCTCTCACAGGAGACCATGCAGGCGACTAAACACAGGACTGTGGATAGTCCTACACACGAACTCTGAACTGGCCTTAGACACAACCACAAACACACGTGTTCACATGTTGGACTATTGAGAACATTCAAAACTTTCAACCTTCAGCTGTTGATGTGGAAATGTCACTTGAACTTATTGATCAGAGTTACAAACTGAGTCGACTGTGTATGATTAGAAGTTAGTTGGCTCTCGACTGTCCAGAGGTGACAGTAACATGTTAATCCTAATATAAATGTGATATATATGTGGCAGCCATTGTTCCTCCATCTGTGAGGAGGTGTGGACGTTCTCAGTGTTTCTTCATGTCTTCTGGCTGTTGTTGAGATGTGTTGATTGATTGAAGTGTTGACAGGAAGGATGTGGTCAGGAAGGCACACTCTTCTTCTCTGGTGGAGAAAGTGTTTGGCTCCTTCCTCCTCTCTCTCTCCTCTCTGTCGGAGTTTCCCTGTTCTCCCTCTGCCCTGTGTTAGCTGTGTTATCTGCAGATGTAGCTCACTGTCGCTGTCACCTGGAAGAGCAGGGAACAGCCTTTCACTGACTGCTTGACTGGTCACACACAGCCATGATAATAATAAGGATAAGAAGAAGAATACAAACTTGACTGTGAGTGTGGATCACACACAGTACGTACAGGGGCAGGAGGATGAGGACATACACAGATGAAACGATGTCGCCACCAGTCAAACCATCATATTTATACCTTCATCCACTGCAGCTGTTATTTTAATTCATTTCTCATTAACGTGTCAGATTAATAGCCATCGCTTTTTGAAACTAGAGTTTCACTGGTGTGCTCCAGGTTTTCCACTGTTTTCATAGGAGACCTATTGTTTGTTGCTGTGGTTGTTCTGGTCAGCTCCCAGTTTGAAGTGAATCAGACTGGGATGAAAAGCAGTGGAAAGAAACCATGTACACACTCTACCTTTTGTTGAAGAGAAGCCTGGAGGACTGAGATAAGCTGCTGCAACAACACACACACACACACACACACACACACAGTCCTTTTATCTTGTGTGATTATTGCTGTGTGTTGCTGTCACTGATGTGCCGGACAGAGGGAACCAGTCAGTTCAGGATGAATGTCCACAGTCAAACATCTAAATCTTCCTCCAGATGTTCACTGAAGAAACATCATGATCCAACATTTCAGCCTCTCAAGATAACCCAGACAGAGTTTTAGTGAATCAGCCTCTGAGTGACCAGCTGCTCTGCAGGGGAGACAACAGGTAGCTGTGCTAATGCTAATGCTAATGGCAGGTGAAGAGGGTTTTATATAGAGAAGTGGATTCAGTGAGGAGAGTCTGTCTGCCACAGCAGAGTCACATGATCACTGTGTGTCAACAAGTCAACAGAAGGACAGCTGTAAACATGAAACTGTCCACAACAAAGACGGAGACGGCTGAAGTCTCAAAAATGGAGGACAACAATCAGACTAAAGTGTTTTTAAAAATCACAGGAGTAAAATTTGACTAAAACTGGTGAACATTTTAGTCAGAAGACTAAAAATAAATGGATGTAATTTTAAAGTAACTGAATGAAGGTGTTGAATGGACAATTGGTCTTAGCTCATTCTCAGGCCGTCAGCATTGGTTCATCGTCCTCGGAGGACAGTGGGGCTCAGTGGTTGAAGTGCCTGTGAGTGTAAGTGTGCCTCTCTCTCTCTCTCTC
>JBBMOC010001169.1:0-13934 GCA_037975185.1 Centropyge bicolor | reverse complement strand
GTCTCTAGGTTGCCAGATCTGCTTCCCCTGACTAGGCTGTCGTGCTGCTTGTCGGGGCCCAGGGCCTCGGCCCCACCTCCTGGGGTGCAGTCAGAGCACCGAGGGGACCCGGACCAGGACAGTAATTAAGACAGAAGCGTCCCCGATCCCAGAGAGTGTGGTCTTCTGTGGCCCTCTGTACTCTCCCGTAGGCTGCCATCATGGTCGTCACATGGGGGCTCCCTGCCACCCTGCGAGGCTCATTACCCTGCCAAGGACTGCTGTGAAGGATTAATAGGCCCAGCAAGTGGCTGGGCCATGTGTGGGGCCCGGGGGCATGTGTGTGCCCTGCTCTGCTCCCCTGTGCCCTGGCACACTGACACGTAGGCAGTGGGCAGCTCCACCTAGCAGACATGCAGACATATGCTTCCACACATGCACACACACACACACACACACACAGGCTAAAGGATAACACCCCACACTCAGTGAGGAGCTTTTAGGAAGTACAGCTTCTAGCCAAGATTTCACATGTACCTGTCTGTCTGTCTTTGTTGTTCCTCTGCAACCTGCTTCACTGTTGTTTTACAGAATTGTGGAAACGATCTTTGTGCACTCGTGGATTCTTATGATGCCTTTAGGTCAGCCCAATGGATTTTCAAAATCTGAAAAGTTTGCATTTTTGATTATGATGTCCGACCAAGTGTTAAATTGTTCAAGATATAGGCTATGTCGAGCTAAAGAGTTGTAACAGTAGTCATCAAAATGGTGAAAAACTAGCTTCAAAAACTCAGTGACAATGTGGAGGCATTGTTACTGGTCATTTTTACTGTAAAGCCCTGACATATGGTTTATCAGAGAGGCAGTGAAGTATTAGAGCTGCATTGTTTTTTGCTCCCGCAGAAAGCCAGGATTCAGATCCCAGCTGGTGGTACCTCTGGCTTGGTCGTGTGTTTGTTAGTGGGAAGCTGGTGAGGGATTCATGGGCTTCATCGCACTAGAGAATCCTACTGGTCAGTTAGACTCCTGCCTGGAAGAACTGTGAGAAAATGCATAAAATAGAAAAGAAAACAACAGTTGACATTTGGATGGAGAAGAGAAAAGCCAAGCATCAGTTTGTCCAACACTCAAATGGCAGCATCTGACAACACTTCGATGGACGTTTAAATGTAAATGAGGCAGCATAAAAAATGAATCTAATGCCATTTGCCTATAAAGATGCCTGTGGCCATTGTTGGGGGGGATGGAGGGGACAGCTGCTGCAGGTTCTCATGTTAACATGTTTGCATTATCTCGTGGACACTCAGCCTGTTGATGGACTTTATACCATGAATTGATAATCAGCCACTGGAGTAAAGACATGGAGATAAGGTTGAACAACAGTGGAGGAAACTCACACAAAAAAGTCAGATTCAGTCAGAACTTAACATACAAAGCAAATTTTGAATTAGTTTTTAACAACTATGCATTTTAATCATTTCCCTGTATTTGTTGTCATTTACTTTGTTTTCAGTGTCCCTTTCCCTATGCCATTTAGAAAGCTTGTAAGATGCCTCTTATTCATGCTCAATGTGTGGTTGACCAGAGATTTCCGCAGCCGTTGAGATATTTGAATTCTATCTTGACCCTCACAGATCTGACATGTCCAACACACACAGGATCTGTGCTTGCTGTCACTTGTTATGTAACCCTCAACAACTAATGCAACCTATCCGATTGGACCTACATTGAGATATTCCAGGGAAGACTATTAACCCTTTGATGCCCGAATTTATATACAATTATATTAAAAAATAAATAATTTGTGTTTTTGCTTTCAAGCAGATGTTAAATTAAGTGGAGATTGTTAATTTTACTCTAGCACACAGAATGCATATAATGCAAGTATATCTAATGTATGTATAATATTTGGATGTAGTTCCGAATTTCAACGGTCCCCCAAGAAACAAATGCTTGCAAAAGGTTCCTAGGTGCGTATCGAATATGCATGAACCGGCATTGGAGGAACACATAGACTTCCTTGGATGCATTCTGAATGGAAGCGGTTTGAGGCGAATTCGCGACAATAGGCGTCAAAGGGTTAAATTGACATTGGGAAGGGAAACTATAGCATCCTAACTTATCTACCTGTGACTCTTCATCTTCATGGAAAATAAGGTGTTATTAAATGAAGTTTTTTGTGTAAAAAGCAAATGAATGCATTACCCAGGCTCTCTAATTTATTTCTACTTAAATGCAGAAATAATTCCAGCGTTGTGTGATGAGATTTTAGCCAGGACGAGTGAAACGAGATGGAGCCTTAATGAGCACCAAGCAGAATCGGTCTTGATTTAATTTACCCAGGACCTTTTAGAGTTTAGGATCAGGAAGCTTTTCTCACTCAGGATTTTTGAAATGTGACTTTTTTTTTTCGACTCACAGGTTGTGGCCTCTCCTTAAACCTCAACGCATCTCTCACCATCATCAGCAAGTATTTCCTGGCCAGGCGTCCTCTAGCCAACGGCCTGGCCATGGCTGGAAGTCCCGTGTTTCTGTGTTTGATGGCTCCAGTCAACCAATATTTACTGGACAGGTTTGGCTGGAGAGGTAGCCTCCTGATTCTCGGGGGTCTGATGCTGAACTGCTGTGTTGCTGGGGCCCTGATGAAACCTGTTCCTCCGCCTCGGACGTCGTCCTCTTGCGCGCAGAAGAAAGTGGAGGAGCAGCCAAATAACACTAATCTGAAAGGAAGCTGCCTGAGGAATGTCAAGAGGTTCTTGGATTTGTCCTTCTTCAGGGACAGAGGCTTCGTCATTTACCTCGTCGGGAACGTGATGTTCATCTTCGGTGCCTACGCGCCCATCGTGTTCCTGTCGGCGTACGCCATCAGCCAAGGCGTGGAGCAGTACTCTGCAGCCTATCTGCTCTCCATTATGGGATTTGTGGACATGTTCGTTCGGCCTGGCACCGGCCTGATAGCCAACAGCAAGTGGATCCGGCCCAGGATCCAGTACTTCTTCAGCTTTGCCATGGTTTTCAACGGCGTGTGCCACCTGGTGTGCCCACTGATGACGAGCTACCCCCTCCTGGTGGTCTACGCCGTCTTCTTCGGCGTGGGCTTCGGCATGGTCTTCGCCCTCATATTTGAGTGTCTGATGGACCTGATGGGAAACCAGCGCTTCCCCAGCGCTGTCGGACTGGTCACCATCATCGAGTGCTTCCCCATGCTGCTGGGCCCGCCTGCTGCAGGTAACTGACCAGAAACTGCTCATTTACACACATGACAGAATCAGTCTGACTCACTGGGAAAAAACTGGAGCTCTCAGCAAAACATCAGTCCATATTTATCTGGACGGTTGAATCTAATAGCTCAGTCACAGGCACGAGTATTTACTCTCAGGTCACATTAGATTTTCTGCAGCTGAAGGTGAATAATGCACACATAGACAAACACAGCTGGAAATAAAACTCCATTGTTACAGAAGAAAAACACAGCCAGTTTGAAAACAATACAGCAAACTGAATTACAACAGAGAGATTATTTCTTCCTCCCTCTGGGTGTTTATCTCTGTTGTATTCATGTGTTGTGCATCATGTTGCAGTCGAGCTCGGCTCCCTGTTCGGCTGTCATGACTGTACAACAGAGCAGGATTACTGTACTCACTGCTCGCTGTGGGTTTGGCCTCTGTACAAACGATGTATCACGTGGAGAACAAAGCTGAGAAGCTGAGGTTGCCGTGCATCCTTTACACTGACTGTTGGTTTATTGTGCAACCAAAAGACACAACATCACAGTTCCTCTAGTAAAGAAAGGCATCAGTGTTCAGTGATTTAGGTGTTTACTGATGTTGCCATGTCGATCTCTGTTAAGGCTTCCTTAAAGTCCATAAGCGTGAACAGCACTGCATCTTTGGATCTAATACATAAAGCTATGTTGTGGCTGCATGATGCAATCAGCAGTCCAGTCTGAGCCCAAACATTCAGACAGGACACACTGTGATGCAGAGCTGTAGCCTCGTACTCCTTTTTAAAAGAACCCTGCAGTGAGAATATGTTATGTTTTTGAACATGAACTATACATATTGAAAGGTGTGTCCATGTCATCATCATCTGTCAACCTGTAATTTTGGAGTCCATCACATCCTGACAACTCATAGTAAACTGATAATTGTGATTGGTTTACCAGAGGAGAGTCTATACTGGGGATGTGACAGATCATAAAATAATGGTTTAGATCAAATCCCAGACAGGACCATTTATTTTAGATCAGCCAAAAAAACCTTGGCTCTGATGAAGCTGCCTCTCTCTGTTTGTAACATGAGTATATGACAAAAATGAACAATACAAAACTGTACATTTCAAATCAAACACATTGACATTATTTATGGACACAAATTGCAGCAATCAGGGTCTAAGGGATTTAAATGTGCATTAATTACCTGCGTGAGTTGTGTTGTTAAATCTTTACTCTTCAATGGATCTTCTCAGTAATTCAGACAATATTAACTCATAAATGAAGTTACTACCTTTTAATACACAATATTTTTATTGTTAACAACAGCATACAAGTTTAATTATTGAGTGCTCTTTCCTCACCAGCCCATCAAGAAAAAAACATGTTTCATCTGTCGACTTACGACTTCAGCCATCTTCACCGTCTCTGATAAGACTTCAGATTGAAGTGTTGGACAGCTACCTTCATGGTCTAAATAACTGTGTCATCAGAAGGATATTGTTCACCCTCTGTGCCACCTTGCCATTTTCAACATTAGTGCACTTGTGACAACAACAAAAAAAACAGCATGATCCAGTAAAAACAGGAGACTGGAGCCTAATGACAGCGACAGTGTCTCATAAAGGAGCCGGTAACACCTAAGCAGGCTGACAAATACATGTCAATGTGTTAAAGCTAACTGCTGATTTTACACATCAAAGTTAGATGTAGAGATCATCATTAGATCATTGAGCAATGGCACTTGGATTTCTTCATGAAGATGTGGCACAAAAAGTACAACATGATGATATGATGAACTGTCTATCGTTAAATCTTCTCTTTGGAAATCACCACAAAATTAAAAAAACAAACAAAAAAAAAAAAACATTGTGACTAATTGCAAATAGGATGAATTAAGGTTGACTGCACTGAAGATTGCCTCTATCATTAATAGTCCTTAAAGAAGTGTGACAGTGCCAAGCAACGTCAAATGTTTGCTGGAGTCACACTAATTAAGAAGCAGACAGTTAAACTTCAGCATGTATTTGTTCGTTGTCTGATAATTGACCTGTTGCTGTGGCTACTGCAGCTTTTAATGTGGAAGGACATGAGGTGGAAAACCCCTGTCAAAGCATGTGGAGTGAGCTTCAGTCCACTGAAGAACACACAGAGGAGCCTTATGAAGACTAATGCTACCATTGCAAGTGATGAGCTTTAAAACCTCTCACACACAGGATCCGAATGTCAACTTTCAGGTTCACGTAGAGAGGCCTGTTTATGGTCTGAGATAAATACACTGAGGACGTACATGACTTCACTGACAAACTTTTCCTTTCCCTCAACCTGAGTTTTAATGAGGCGAAAATGTATAGGCCCCCCCAGTTTGTCTGGTGCGACCCTGTTCTGAGGCGCTCATTTAATAGGGTAAATAAGTGCCTCCCTGCACGTCAAACACTCTCCTCCAGAGGGCACAATCGTTATGTCTACCCTAACTAGTCTGCTTGTTACTGCTCCCCCCAAACCTCCGGGTCAATCCAATTAGGAGGAAGTGAGGTAAGTGGGTGTAATTAGCCTTTTGCTTTGGGTGTTTAATGACGCTCGGTTCAAACTCTCGTCATTGAAGTCCTGTACCTGGGCCATAATTAAGCCGTGGATACATTAAAAAAAGAGGTGACTACGCCAGATGGACTTAATTACCCCTCAGCCAATCAAGGACTGTCTTAATGAGGGTGATGGTCATTGGCGTACGCGCAGCAGATGAGTGCTATCAATCAGACGATAGAGCCCGCGTTGAGACGGCTGAAACGGGTCCAAATGACCCCCCCTCACTGTCGCACAGCACACACACACACACACACACACACACACACACACACACACACACACANCACACACACACACACACACACACACACACACACACACACACACACACACACACACAAGCATCATTACCATCATTGTTTGTCGTAAAGATGCTAATTGGTGAGCTTAAGGAGAGCTACCAAGGAAGCTGCCCTTTAATAGATTTAGATAAGATACTATAATGTGCAGTGCAATAAAAGACGCCTTAATGGACTCTGTCAGTCCTCGCCAAAGATTTCATGAAGGTTGGAGGGACACAAAATAGAACGAGGCTGTTTAAGGACAATATAAACCTTAAAATGATTCCGATAGTTAATCTCTCTTCCACTGATTTAATACGGCTCTAAAATGATGTAAAGGAGGATGGATGGACAGACAGACAGACAGACAGACAGACAGACAGACAGACAGACTCATACATGCTGAGACTGGTAGAAATAGCGACACTCGCCCAATCGATCCACGTCTAGAGGTGTGTGTGTGTTGGTGGGGGGGGGTTAAGACTCTGAAAACCTGGACGCTTAAAATCTGATCTAAACTACATTTGTCACTTTCCCGTAGAATTGGCCTCGATATTTATGGCTCTGAGAATGGGCCTCTCTTCTGATTCGTTTTGGTAGCAGCCGTCCAAATTGCCTTCCCGGAGATGCGAGGAGAGCCAGGAAGAGTGTAATGGCCCTCTGTCATTTCAGACATGGCTCTTCTCAAATTGGACCGTGGTCACTCTCTCTCTCTCTCTCTCACACACACACACACACACACACACACACACACACACACAAGCCAAGTCTGAGTTTGGTCTTGCTCTTCACCTTCAAACTTGATTAGTGGTCAAATGAAGATGCTGTTCAGTGACATATAACAAAATGTTTATACAGACATAGTATGTAGTTTGGCATAAGATGGGAAGAACTGACACTCGCTTGGTTTGAAATATAATTTTTTTTGTGCTTCTGCCCGTCTCCACTCAGGGTTACTGGTGGACATCTTCGGTGACTACAAGTACCTCTTCCTAATGTGTGGCTCAGTGATCACAACAGGCGGATTCTTCCTCTTCGTCATGAACATCTACCACTACCACATGCTGAGAAAGGAGAGAGCTGAACCAAAAACTGTAGAGGAGCAGGAGCAGGTGGAGGTAAACCAGACCTCAGAGGCACTGATGGAACGAACAGACACTGAGATCAAAGACATGAACGGAGCTCACACAGATCCATGTCCAGAGAATCCAGAGAGTGTGGAAACGCCTCATTAAATCTGATTCCTCTGCATTCGATGTCGAGGTGTGTTTGCAGGTGATGATGCAGCACAATTGTTAATTCCAGCTTGCTCATGAGACAGGTTTCCATCCATTTGTAGTGCAAATTTGAAACAAATTTCCAGAACTAATGCACCTTTCCTTCCAATACCGTTACACAAATATTAGGAGTTGGTTCATCAAGATACACAAGTAGTGGTGCTAATTCTCCAGTTAGATCAAATCATTGCAGAGGAAGAAGAAGGTAGAAAACATGACGGAAATATGGCGTCATAGTTTGAAGATCTGAAGTTCTTCAGTCAATCAGCAATCATTCTACTAATTAACCTCATTTAACCAGCAAACAGGACTGAGAGTAGGCCCATTCTAGGCTGTACTTGAACAAGTTAAACATGCTGATACACAGCAGATATAAGTTTTACCATGCTCACCATCTTGGTGTTGCGAGCTAGCATGCTCATGAGTATTTTCTCAAAATCATCCCCCCATACAGTTTCACCTGGGTTCCATAAGGTCTCTGAGCTTTTTAGTCTAATGAATAAGCAGAATAAACTCACGAAAATGTTATGAAAGAATATATTCTTAGAGCTACGTTTCTTTCACCTCCTTCATTCAAACTCAACTTGAACAAAAGAAAACTAATCAAAACCGTCCTTTAAGACCATTAAGTTGAAAATAAAATGATACAAATCATTCAAAGAAATTGACGACAAATAGTTGCCCATAGTCAATATCTTCATCCAATCGCCAACCCGAGTCTGTACCAAAGCTCAAAGTCCATCTAATACTTGTTAAAATATTCCACCATGAATGTCAACTGCATGCTGGTGCTGTTGAGGAAAAGTCAGAGGATCACCCAAGTCTGGACGCCATGAATGTCTACAGCAAACTGTCGACCAATTCATCCTGTGAATCTGAAGATATTTAACAGGATCATTTAAAACTTTGGCCTGTTGGCGGAGCTAGAGGAAAGGTTAGGGGTTTACTTCCTGGGAACCATGAATATGTTTACTAGATTTTGTTTGATTTCTTAAAGCCAGAAATGTCAGCCCGCTGATGGCGCTAGAGGAGAAGTCGGGATCACCAAAGTCAGTAGGCCTCATCCAAAATGCATGTAGCCTCAATATATGAGAGTGAATCTTAGAGTGAATATTCACAGTAAATGTTGACTTCTATCTGCTTTTCTTTCTTGTGATTCCTAACCTGGTCGTTTGACAGGAATCCACTCTGTGTATGAGAACTGTGATTGTTCTCCTGGTAGCTGTGCAGAACCTCAGGGGCCATGAGATAATTTGCACTTGCAGTGTTTACATTATGAAACTGCCAATAGGTTTTGCACATGAAATACTGTATCTGCAAACACATGCAAGTATTACAGAAATACTGAGATGGTATATCTCTCTTGTTACGGTTCATTCATTTAAAATTAGCACAGAATGCACATACAGTAACAAATCCTGCTGATGAAGTTTGAATTTGACTTTGTCGCCAATCAACAGCAAATGATACTGTCTTAAACTTTTTGTGAGTGTTTATTTAATTTGAGCTTTGACGCTGGAACACGTGTTGACATTTAACAGTGACATTTGTAATGGATTTGCACGCGCCGTTAATTGATTTGACGCCGTGTTTATCAGTGGGTGTGCGTGAATGTGTTGGAGTGGGAGCGAGTGACAAAGAGACAACGTGTGTCACAAGTAATCCAAAACCCTAGTTATTGTAGGATTATGTTTCACGGCGATGGCAGCTTTTTGGATTCTGTGTTCCATAGAATTTAATTTAAACTGTAGTTTACTGGTTTGATTATTTTAGCAGTGTTTCAATGTATGACATCTTACACACATGTGGTGTGCAGTGTACCATTGATACTATGGAGAACACTATATTGTTAACCTTAATAAAATCCCCTTGCATTTCATTGTGGTTTTTATTTTTTATCATATCTCAATAATGAGTCTTGCACCAGTCAAGTCAGGCTCATGGTTGCCAAGGATGATTACCTTATTGCCGGCATTGGTTTGTCTGTTTGTTTGTCTGTTTGTTTGCAACATAACTCAAAAAGTTATGGACAGATTTTGATGAAATTTTCAGGAAATGTCCTTTCTGGGCAAGCGGCAACCTCCGCCGCTGAAAAATGAAGCCAATGCGGAAGTGCAAAAAAGCTGCAGTTCCTCGAATAGCCACTAGAGCAGGCTGCAGAAGGGAGTCAATTACATTTGAGCCCCATGTTAAAATGTCCGATTTTATGACAGAAAAAAACATATTTACAGCCTGGTTCAAAACATGGCTCTAGTCTCACAAGCTGTTTTTCTACTCCATGACAACTCTGGGGGGGGCGAATTTTTTTATAAGGCGTTCGTTTAAAATATACAGCATACATCATTATGCACAATTCATAGCTGTCAATCTAAGTGGCGCCACTTTGATTGACAACTAGCCACTGACAGTCTAAAGGGCGTCACCCCGGCTAATTCTAGTCACTGAGTTTGGGAAAGAGATCGTCGTGGGGTTAGCCGGCTAGCAACGATATTTAGCATTTAACCTAGCTGGTTAGCCGTAGCTAGTTTGATTATTTCGAATAAAGCGGCTTTTTTCAGCCAATAGCGTTCATTCAGCCGGCCCATAGGACCCGCCTCAGCTCCGCCCTCGCTCCACCTCTTTGTCCATATTTGGAGTAACCGGAGGTAGGCTACCAAGATGGCTGCGCACTACGATTTGCTTCATTTTTGCTCTTCAGAAACCTATGGGTGACGTCACGGACACTACGTCCATATTTTATACAGTCTATGTTTCTGGGACAAGGAACAAATGATTAAATTTTGGAGGTGATCTGGAAAACCGCCATTATGGAAATGTGGATTTTCGGGTATAACTATTAAACTAAAATGATATGAATGTGATTCCAGTTGCTAAGGGTCTGTTTTTATGGTCCAGGAATCCATTGAAATAAATCAAAGGTAGGACTAATATTATGGGGTGTAGGTCACAATCAGCTGGGGGAGCTGTGCTGCTTGGCGGAGGTCTGCGCTCTCCCAGTGCTTCTCTAGTTCTGTTCTGCTAAAGACGAGAATGAATAGTCCAACTTAATTCATCCCTTACTGTCGAGCCCAGGATGGATGTCAGCAACTCTGTGCTCTCCATGTCCACACAGCAGCAAGGTAAATGACACGGAGACGCGAGAGAAACGCCATCAGATCCAGATCTGCAGCGCAGATTCTCAACGTTGGCGTCCGTGTCCAATTTTTCACGACAATTAGAAGACAGGGGAACAAGTTTGGAAATGTCAGCAGCTTAAGGGCGTGAGCACCTAATGAAGCAAGGCCCGGATGTTCCAGGCCGGTGCTCGGAGCTGCACGCAGCCTCACACACATCAGCAAATCAGTGGGCCAGTAAATTAGAAATGCATGCGCAAACACACACACACACACACACACACACTTTTTTTTTTTTGCTATCTCCTGTCCCTTTGCTGAGTATTATGCAAGGACTTTGGACATGACAAGGTGGAAGGGGACCCCAGAGACAAGGCGATGGGCGCCCAGGCTGGAAATCTGTTTATCATTATTATATTTCCTCTCACCTCCTGTTCCCCTCTGGCCTGTTGACCCCTCGCTACAGCGTGCCCCCCCCACAGTGGGTGTTCTCTCTGAGCTCCGTGACCGCTGTCCTCCACGCTCTATGGTAAAAAAACAAACAAACAAAAAAAACCTCAGGGTCTCCAGAGGGTCTTGTAGGTGGCCGGGTGACAAGGCAAAGTGAGTTGAAAAAAAAAAGAATTATGAATAACATGCCTTCAGGTAGTTAGATATGAGATATTCTGCTTTAGTGTGATTTCTACTGTTTCTACTGTACTGATGCTGTAATTTCATGATTACTGCCATTCTGTTTGCTTATGCTGTCAATACACAAATCACATGTATTTTTTTTCTCTAAGATTAACATCCTGGAGTGACTGTGGTGTGAAATGACTTCCCCAAGAATGGTGGTGTGACCTGTGGCAAAAGTGAAGCAAGTAGCTAATTTCATAAAGTTTGTTTTCTGAAACGAAAGGTTCTTTAAAACCCTTTTAACAGTTCCAGTGCTTTAATATCATGTCATATAATATCATGATATAAAACAATGATTATAGCTAATATACATAATATAAATATGATATATATATAACATAAATTAAAGTATAAATAATTAAAATAAGAAATGTGTTCTATGTACTTCACTTGGACTGTGGTGTGTACCCCATAATTTCCAGGAAGTTATGAAATGGGTCTGGGCTCTTATGGGTTAATATGGACCTCCTCATTAGGATAGGTGGTTGTGGCTCAGAGGTGGTCTGTGTCGACTCTACTGCCAAATTTAATTCAACTCATAACACATTAAAAATGATTGAACTGAATTGAAACAAATTTTAAAAAGTGAGTGCGTTAACAGGAACAGGAGCTATGATTGACAGCTCTCAGTTATATGTCAGCTCTTGTTAAAGCAGCCAACTTGGGAGTGAATGTAAAAGAATATAAATTGTAATTGTGAATCACTCCTCATCTTTCCTCTTCAACAGCATCTACCTACATAAAAAGGAACGAGCGCGGACAAGAGCCCGGCGTCTGGATGTTGCTGATCAGCCCTTCTCCTGACCTTTGGATCCGTGCGGAGCAGATCTGGCTTGTTTACAATCGGTGGCTGACCTGATGAATCTGGAGGGGTCTTACACAAGCGAAGAGTCGCAGACAAGCGGGAGGGAAGGAATGTGCTCCCGGAGGGCTCAAAGAGCAGCGGCATCTATCAACAGAAGAAATTGAATGGGATGTTTGGGAGCAGCAGAGATTAGATAGGCCCAGGGTGTCGAGCAAGCACGGGCCACCGATGTAATGCTTCCACCACCAGAGTGGGATCGAACTCACAGAACACAGTGGAGCAGGGACACACACAGTGGCCTTAAGGTTTGAAGCAGAGATGCGATGCTTTGTTATTTGCTCGGGGAGTACGCTGAGGGATAATGCTAGATAACGGTGGAGACGAGCCATTTCCACATTAGCCACGTCAGGTATCATGTGATTCCCACCGGAGCGTCAGCTTTAAGATCCAGCAAAGGTTCATCAAAAAGGGCTTAAACTGAAGTTCTCATCCAGCGCTGTTTGAAATGTCACATGTTTTTATGAAGAAGGTGATTTTAGATTTCTACAACTCATAAGTTTGATTCAAAACATTGAATTGAACCAAAGACTATGTTGTGCCATTTAAATATTTTTAGATTCAAGGATCTACTTTTGGTCAAACATCATTAATTCATTCATTAATTTGCAACCAGCCCATCTGTCCTTCAGAGGCAAACACTTCACTGCCTGATCACATACTGATCAATTTTCTTCTCTATTAATGATTAGATCTGAACTGATTATACAATGTTCTTGATTTTCAGATTTCCATTTGAATATAAGACTATCCAAGGAAGGAGAATAAAATGGTTGAATGTTGGGCTGACCTTTAACCCTGATCTGCCAATGCTGGGATGGAGGAATGAACAGTTCAGCATTTTGGGAAACATGCTTATCAACAGTTAGATGAGAAGGTTGATAACACTCTCCTAGTTTTCTGATCAATATACAGTTACTGGCTAATGCTTAGTAAAACTATTCTTTTAACTATTAGACAGAGCCAGGGTAGCCATTTCTCTCCAGTCTTCACTTAACCAGACAAACATGTCAGTGGACTCTCATCTAGTTGGAGATATTGCTTTAAAGGCTTACTATAGCTAAGTTAAAAGTGGCACGGGAAAAAAAAAAAGTAGTTCATTCCTTTACGGAGTTGCCAGTTTGGAATGATGGCCCAGAATAATTGAGAAAGAGCTCCCAGAGAAGAGTGAGTGTTCACAGGATTCAAGGTTATCAAGGCACTGGAAACACTTGCTGCATTAGAGCCTTTCCACTAGTGAGTGTGAAACGACATCCATACACTGTCTGTGAGGCCGCTCTCTGGCCTGGTTTTATGCAGCAGATCACAGCTGGGGCAGTTTAATCCAGATGTGAGGTTGTGGCTAAAGAAAGGGCCTGTCGAGGTCCAGCTTTAAAATCTACACAGTATTGTAAAGGAGAATTTCAGCAATCCAGCCGTACTCGTAAATACACTGTTTTACAATATAAACAGAACATAAAAAGATAAAATCTTAATCTCATATTCACAGTCTGAATCCTAATTACTTACCTGATGAACCATTTAGAGCATGTAGAGTAGTGATTTGAGAACAGTTCTGTCTGTTTCAATGCTAAATATGAGGCCACGCCCCCTTTTTGGAGGCTTAATACCTCTGAAACTAGTGCAGGTATTGGCCTAAAATTTTGCACAGCAGTTATTAGTAACAAGGGCATTAAAATAAAAAAAAATACGAAGCAAATCTAAGATGGTCAGTCAAGAGCTTTCTGGTGATTTGGCATGGACTTACACTCCTTCATTTCCTGCCGCGACTCATTAACTGTTCAAAAAAGGTGAAAATAACCCAAAAACCCCCAAAAATTTCATGCTGAGAATTAAACATTCACTGGTTCTGAGTAGTTTTAGAGTAAAAAAAAATTCACCTAAAAAAAATCACATAGTATATATCAGCGTTTTTTAGTGGTCGACAAGCATGTGATGTAACCTTGTGAA
>JBBMOC010001168.1:0-13939 GCA_037975185.1 Centropyge bicolor | reverse complement strand
TTGAGATTAAATAATTCAGGTCCGACACCTTTCGGGCCACTGTATATGGACCTGAGAATTTTGCTTGGAAGGGAGAGCAAGCTACAGGCAAAAGAGCAAGAACCTGATCACCAGGGCTAAATTCTCTGTGCTCACCTCGACGATCATAGAGACCCTTCATTTTAGTCTGAGCCGCATTCAACTTTTTCCTCGCCATTTTATTTGCCAAATACAGCCGGTGTCTGAAACCATTTACATAGTCTATCAGGTTTTTGGGGGCCTCTTCAACCTTCCAGTCACCATTTAAGGAGGCTAATGGGCCACGCACTGTGTGGCCAAAAACCAGGTCATTAGGGCTAAAGCCTAAACTCTCCTGTGAAACCTCCCGAGCAGCCAACAACAACCACGGCAACCCTTCTTCCCAGTCACGCTCTAACTCAGTGCAATAGGCACGGAGCAGGGACTTCAGGGTTTGATGAAACCTCTCCAGAGCTCCTTGGCTCTGGGGATGGTAAGCACTTGACTGGGAGTGTTTGACATTCAGCTGTTTCAGAACCTCAGTGAACATTTTGGAGCAGAAATTAGAGCCTTGATCTGACTGTATCACCTTTGGAACACCAAAAATGGAAATAAACTGTGTCAAAGCTTTGACCACTGACCTAGTTGTAATATTTTTGAGGGGATAGGCAGCTGGATAGCGGGTAGCCTGGCACATCACTGTGAGCAAAAAATTGCTACCAGCTTTGGAACGGGGCAAAGGACCAACACAGTCGATCAAAAGGTGTTCGAAGGGCTGATGAACCACTGGAATTGGGTACAAAGGGGCAGGCTTTATGGACTGATTGGGCTTCCCCGTAAGTTGACATGTGTGGCAAGTTTTAATAAAGGCTGAGACATCCCTCTTCAACCGAGGCCAGTAAAAATGTCTCAAAACCCGATCATACGTTTTCCTTACTCCTAAATGCCCTGCTATTCCATCATGAGCAGTCTCAAGCACAGTCTGTCGTAATGAGGAAGGCACAACCACTTGTAAAATAGCGTCCCCCACAAAACACTCCCCCTGAGGAACCCACTTTCTCCATAGCAAGCCATCCTGGAGAAAGTAACCATGGGCTGCACTCTCCACCTCATTCTCTGGAAGCAGCTGCGTATAAAACCCCTCAAGTGTGGAATCACTCCTTTGCTCTTTCACCAGGTCACTGGAAGACATAGACAGAGGAAAAACAGGCGTTTGAGATGCAGATATACTTTTCCTATCTGGATTGTCCAGATCACAACCACCCACACGGCACATAGCACGTGTTGCCACACAGTTGGGAAGTGCTGTTGGAAAACAGTTGGAAGAGTCAGGAACCTCGAGCTGGGCAATGGGAGCGACCCTCTTAGCAGGAGATTCAGGCCACACACGGGCGCCAGCCAGATCATTTCCAAGAATGACCTGTATACCCCCCATGGGCAAGGCAGGGCGTACTGCCATTACTACCTCACCTTGCACCAGATCAGAGAATAATGTTAATTTATGCTGTGGGGCAGAAAAAACCATCAAACCCATACCTCGTACCCCCACACTAGTACCACTCTGCGTTTTGCTGGAGAAAGGTAACACAGACTCCAAAATAAATGAGTTCAATGCCCCTGGATCTCTTAAGATTTTCACAGGAACTCTGTCCTCACCCCCAACCAGTGAGACAAAACCATCCGACACAAAAGGGAGATAACCAGGATTAATCTCATCAATGGGGCAACCTGTCTGATGTGGATTCACGACAGGATCCACCCCCACGGACTCTGAGGAAGAGTGGTTAGTGTGTGCCTGCACCGCAGCAACAGCACTGGCCCACTCTTTTGCTCCCACAGTCACAGCGGCCCCGGATGGTTTGTTATGTAAATAACCTGACCGGTCCTTCTTTTTCAGCACTGGACACTCATTTTTCCAATGACCCTTGCCAAAACAGTAGTTACAAACCCTAGTGGAGTCCAGTTTACCCAGCACTCCACGATCCCCTTTACCTGGGAGTTTTGCTGTCCCTTCGGACAGACACCTACTGTTGGAGAGAGCAACCCCACTACTCTCTCTACGTGCAGGATCACCTCGACCACGTGAGTCACAAAAAACACCTTTATGTGTTAGAACAAACTCATCTGTTAACTGGGCAGCCACTGACATCTTGCTTACCTTTTGTTCATTTAAATAAGTCACAATACGATCAGGCAGAGTGTTTTTAAACTGTTCCAGTAGGATTAACTCCTGTAAATCCTCCAAAGTTTTAACGCGAGATGAAGCACACCAACGCTGAAAATAAACTGCTAAGTCACGTGCAAACTCAATATGAGACTGCTTTTCTTTTCTAGCTGACCTAAAGCGCTGACGATAGGCCTCTGGTACCAGCTCATAAGCTTTGAGCACCGCGGCTTTCACTAACTGGTAACTGCAACTATCTGAAACACTCAGGGCTGAAAAAACCTCCTGGGCCTTGCCAGTAAATGTACACTGAAGCAGTAAAGTCCGCTCAGTGTCTGACCAACCTCGAGCCTCTGCTAAACGCTCAAACAGCACAAAGAAAATATCAGGGTCCTTCTCATTAAATTTTGGAACCAACCTCAAGTTGACGGTAACATCAAACGATGGAGCAGGAGGAACAAACATGGCTGATTCTTGAGCCTCAGGAGTCTGAAGTTTTCCCTGACTCATCAGGTCTAATTTATAACGTTCCAACTCAAGCTGCTGTCTGACCCGATCATGGGCCATCTCAGCTTCTCTGAGTCGGGCATCCTGTTTCAATTTCTCTAATTCTAAGGTACTCTGTTGCTCATGCTGCAACTGTAGCAGTAGGAGCTCTTTTTGCTGCTCAAAAGACAATCCAGCCCCAAACCCAGCTAAAGAAGGTGCTACATTAGACACTTTACCTGGCAAACCCGGATTGGGGAAAGCAACATCCGAAACACTGGCCATTTTCACATGGGCCTTTTCACTCTCAGCCAATATTTTTTCTTCAACTAATTTGGCCTTTAATGTGACAAGCAAGTCATCTTTACTCACTCTTTTGGAAATCTCCACACCAAAATGATCAGCTACTTGCAGGAGCTGCTCCTTTTTAAAAGTGTTCAGCAACTTTTCACTAGGAGATTGAACAAAATCCTCAACTGAAGCCATTACTAATGTTAATTTTAGAGCACTTAATCGAAAAGGGGCCCTTACAATAGTTATTTGTTCTCTTGCTTAAGAATAATACCCCACAGAGGACCAAGCACAAACAGTTTTCCAAACTGCTGACAAAATGAAGGCTGCTTTGATATGGGACCAGATTCCTCTAACTATCTGCCTAACCGATCTAGCTGACTCACTCAACCCTAGTCTTCATGCAGGCTAGTGGCAGGATAAATTAAGCACAAAGCCCAGTAACCCGGTTGACTCCTAGCAAGCTAACAGCCACCTGGACAGTTATGGAGTGCACCCGAGCATCAGCTCTATCCACTTACTGCACAAAAAAAACAAACTAAAACAAAAAAAAGGGTCAATGGGGACATCTTGTGCCCCTCATTGCTTATACCTAACAGGAATCTGGATTCCCAAGTGATTCACAGCCCTCACCGACCAGCAGATTTGAAAACAAGCTCCTCAGCAGGCCATCTACCTACAAAATCGTACAAAACAAATCAATAATAGTGTGAGCCACCTCCCTAACCATTTAACCAGGTTACACAGCCCTAAATCTCCCTGGAAAACAAAGGGAGAGCATCCCGGACGAGCCCCCATTTGTTACTGCCTGGCTCAAGGCAGACAACAAAAAAGGAGGCAACACACACAATAGCCATCAAACGAAGTATTTTATTTACTTAAATAACCCAAAATAACCAACAGTATGTGTAAATCATAGACTGTATAAAATATGGACGTAGTGTCCGTGACGTCACCCATAGGTTTCTGAAGAGCAGAAATGAAGCAAATCGTAGTGCGTAGCCATCTTGGTAGCCTACCTCCGGTTACTCCAAATATGGACAAAGAGGTGGAGCGAGGGCGGAGCTGAGGCGGGTCGAATGAACGCTATTGGCTGAAAAAAAGCCGCTGAAAAAAGCCGCTTTATTCGAAATAATCAAACTAGCTACGGCTAACCAGCTAGGTTAAATGCTAAATAGCGTTGCTAGCCGGCTAACCCCACGACGATCTCTTTCCCAAACTCAGTGACTAGAATTAGCCGGGGTGTCGCCCTTTAGACCGTCAGTTCATAGCTGTCAATCAAAGTGGCGCCACTTAGATTGACAGCTATGAACTGTGCATAATGATGTATGCTGTATATTTTAAACGAACGCCTTATAAAAAAATTCGCCCCCCCCAGAGGTGTCATGGAGTAGAAAAACAGCTTATGAGACTAGAGCCATGTTTTGAACCAGGCTGTAAATATGTTTTTTATCTGTCGTAAAGTCGGACATTTTAACATGGGGCTCAGATTGGCTCAGATGTAATTGACTCACTTCTGCAGCCTGCTCTAGCGGTTATTCGAGGAACTGCAGCTTTTTTGCACTTCCGCATTGGCTTCATTTTTCAGTGCCGGAGGTTGCCGCTTGGTGTAAATGTGTAGGAATCAAAGTCAGTGGTGTCAGCAGTGTGTGGATGCGTGAATGTGGATGTTGGATGGATAAACAAACCAAAAAGGTGATGGCTGGAGTGGCAGATGCAGGCCCGGCTGAGAGAGAGACAGAGCTGCAATGGAGGCAGGCCTCTTATGCTTTCTCAAAACCCAGCCCCAATTAC
Source organism: Centropyge bicolor (assembly GCA_037975185.1). Classification (NCBI taxonomy): domain Eukaryota; kingdom Metazoa; phylum Chordata; class Actinopteri; family Pomacanthidae; genus Centropyge; species Centropyge bicolor. The sequence continues at coordinate 9,207 of JBBMOC010001168.1, read as the reverse complement.
CAGGTATTGGCCAGGTAACTCAGCCCCTCCCAGCTCCACCCTCCACCATCTCCTAGAGGCTGTAACAAAGAGCAGAGTAAGACACATGCAGAGGGAGGAAGAGGAGGAGGAGGAGCGGGAGGGGTCGTCACAGAACCCAGTTTTCTCTAAGAACTTTATAACTGCCCTATACCCTACACTTCCTGAATTTAATTGTAAAATCTCCTGAATCTCAAATTGAATGCGTTCTTTCCCATGTCTATTCTTAAGAACCTGCCTACTCTGACTGTACCGAGGACAACACATCACTACATGCTCTACCGTCTCATCTACACTACAGAACTCACAACAACCTGTTTCATGTTTACCCATAATCTTTATTGTACTGTTAAGTCTGGTGTGGCCTAATCTCATCCTTGTTCAAATATCTTCTTCCTTTTTTGACCTACTTATTTCCCTCATTTTCCCTACTGTTTTCTGTAACCTATAGAACTGTCGACCTTTAGTTCCCCTGTCCCATTTTTCCTGCCATTTTTTAACCATTTCTAACTTGATCATGCTTTTGACCTCTGCTTTACTATAATTTATCATTATGTCTATTTCTGATTTTTTAGCTGCACTTTTAGCAAACTGATCTGCCAGTTCATTTCATTCATCTCAACCTGTAATGCATCTATTGGTGTTGTTTTAACAGCACCACAGCAGATTCTCAAAGCCTGGGACTGAACTCTATCTAACTTGGTTAATAGTGATTTTGATGCAGATTGATACAAGATGCAGCCAAAGTCTAGTACATATCTAATTAATGCAATGTATATTGTTTTTAATGAAAGCCTGCATGCTCCCCATTCTCTTCCCCTCAGACATCGAACTATATTAAGCACTTTTTTGCACTTCTCTGTCATTTTCTCAATATGTACAGACCATGTTAGCTTCTTATCAAACCATATACCTAAGTACTTGATACATTCTAGTTTCTCCAGTCTCTCACCGTATAATCTAAGAAAATTATCATCCTGCTTTTTCCCTTTCCTGAAGAAAACTGACTTTGTTTTTTCGAATGAAAATCTAAAACCCCACTGCATTCCCCATATTTCCACTTCTTATCCCTGCATTCTATTGGCTCTAATGCTTCAAAGGAGGTCTCGATCACTGGAATCAACCAATCCATTTCGGAGATACAGCCTCGCGTATCCACCTCCAGCTCCATACTAGTCTTATGGGCTTTACGCACAGGGCGCATGTGCAGAATATGCGCCGTGAGGCCTTTGTTTTGAATAATACGAAGCTTTTTTGTGAGCAACTTTGTTCCTAGAATACAAGGAAATAAGTAAATTCACGTAGCACAGCGAATTTCACGCATGGCACTAGGATAACCATGATGTCACAAGCTGTGCCAAGATGTGACCTGGCCTGCACTGTCTGCACTAAAACCTCTCTAGTTTTGTTCTGCTTCACTTTATCAGAGTCAAACTTTGCAGAGACAATGCTCACATATTGTGTTATGATTTGATAGGTTTAGAGCTGCAGCTGGATCATTTTAAAGGCATTATTATCCTAAAAGTGCTTTTTTTTCAGGCCAACCTGAACTTTTTCATTTTTGCTGTGTGCCATCTTCATTTACTCTTACCCAGTAACATATATACTGATATTTACACATCTGAACAAAACTTACAAGTGTTCCCTTTATTATGACACAAGAATTATTCAAATAGACCTTGTAGTTGCAGAGATACACTCATTTTAATATGGGTATGTAATTTTCGAGCAGAGGCCTGAAAAATAGCTTAGGGCTCAAGGGGTTAACACTGCAGGAGTTTTGAGGCAGCGCTAATGCTGCATTCATGATATGTCAAAGTTTCTGACTTGTAAATAGTGTGTAGGAGCCATTCCTCATTTATGCTGTGCAAGTTCTTTATTTTGGCCACAAGGGTGCATTGTAGTTTTTGTTTCTCTGTTTAATGAGTAACCACCCATCAGCTGCTCAGCAGCAGCTGTATAAAATGAGCTGAACATTGGTATATGAGTTGAATGGTGGTGGGGAGCACAACAGTTCTTACCGACAGCCAGAGGAAAGCCGCTGCTTTTCACTTCAACATCACCTTCATGATAAAGTTCTGTCTGTTTATAACCTTTTTGTCTTTTTTTGCAATAAATGGAAATATCACCCAAAGAGAACAACTTTGAAAAGTATTTTGTTAGTTCTGAAATCAAGTGAAGACTAATCCTCAAGCCAACATTACATGACTAAATTCATTTTTTCTTTGATAGTCATCACATAGTGTTTATGTCATCTTCCAAGTTATAATTCCAAATGGGGAACTCAGATTTTTCTCAAATCTCCAATATATCCCACTTGACACTTAATAATACAGAAGTGCCTGAAAAACAAATATTGATGCCTCACATCAGCCAAAGACCATCTTTTAATGTCATTGAACTCTGACTGAATGGATATGGTGTTGTGTTAAAGTGTTTTAATCCTGACACGACCATTTCTCTAATCATACAACTGTCTTGATGACATGAACGCACACATGACAGGGGGATCTTTTCCATCTGTCCCATATGATGTGAATGTGACATAAGGTGCCGACCAGGCAGGTGTGTGTTTCACCGCTGATGAGACGCAGCAAACATGATTCTAGTCATAAATGACAGTGAAGCTCAGAGGAGCATGTGCTTCTGAGGCTAAAGCTTCCCGTGGCTTGGCTTAAATTCTAAGTATTTAAAGGTGTTCAATTGTTCTTCAAAAATCTTCAAGTTGAAATGTTGCAAAATAATCAGCAGGAGTCAGGACCTGGACAGCAAAGACTTTTATGCCGGCATAGAAGGAGAGAGTACAATATGCACACAAGTTACAAATGTACAACTCTGAAGAAAAATGGCTTGTACATAAGGCTATAAATCCCAACTTTCCACGCCTTAGGCCCACCTTTGGGGCATCTTCATAGGTCAAGACATTTGACACCATTAGCTCATCTTCAAGATCATTGCTTCAATTTTGGACAGAAGATAATCAACTGATCCACCATTAAATCTGCATCCCGTAAGGTCCCCTGAAGACACCACCCCTCCCATCAGGTGTGGCCTTGAAGATTTTACAGGAGGCACAAGTTTGGCCTGGTTGAAACAACTGATCCAGCTGGGGCTGTTTGAAGCTTTCTGTTATCAGTGTCCATTCCCATGCAGGTGCGCTCTTATATAAGTGCACTTTTTCTTTTTCTCTAAGCTCCTACCTTTTACATAGTTATACTCTTAGTTAATTCTCATTGTTGTTTGAATGTTTTAACTAAGTTTATGTGCTTTTTCCTATTTCTTTTAAATAGTATTAATTAAATTTGGATAAATGTACTCTTGGCTTATTTGAGTCATGTTGATTAGCTTACAAAGTTGCATGCATCACACAATAATCACACAAAGTTTATACCAATCCACTGTCTTTTTCTTTCCACATTCTAGTCATGGAATGATTCTGTTTACTTTGATTAACTTGATTAACTTCTTAATTTTGAATATAGCTAATAATCACTCTTTGTTAATCACACCATTAGTCTAACTCTAATGTTTTTGATTCATCATAATTTTCAGCCATAATCATGTTTAGTCACATCATCTTTCATATTGATTGTTAGACATCATATCATATGCATTCTTCATATTGGATAAACAAGAGTAATATAAGTATGAGTAAATATGTTTCAATCAACAGTTTGATCACATTTCTAATGATTACCTCTAAAAAAATACACTACATTTCCCCCTTATAAGTCACATGAGACCGAAATGTGAGCAAAAGAGTCCTCCGTGACAAAAAGCCAACCACGGATCCAATTGGTTGCACCGTGTTAATTACTAACCGGGATCCACATTGGCGTCCGGAAAAGAGCGTAAAATAATAAATCACATCACGAATAGTGGCATTAGTCACATATAGAAATTGTCAGCAGTTTGCAACAAACACAAGTAATAGCGTGAACAGCATATAATGTGATTGTAAAACAAGTATATATGTACAGTTAAATTCCAAGACTAAGTTGTGGTATATATCTTGATGTTGGCATTGCAAGCAGACAAGGCATAAAGTTCATGACGTCGGTGCAAGAGATGCAGATACACACACAGGTTGTGGCATGATGCCTCTCCTGAGTGTGCAATGATGGTACAGGAAGGTGACTGTTCCTTCATGGGTTTACGGGAAAAAGCCCAGCTGGTCCTGGTTTGGCCCCCAGTGGTGCAGCAGGTCATACTGCCCGTCAGCCCCTGGACGCTCTGCCAAATCTTTCTCCTCTTCTTGCAGAGCAGATGGCGTGGCTAGGATAAACCTCTGCTGATTGTAATAGAAGTAGTTCATCCAATCCATATTCTTACTGATTGTCACCCACCAGGAGAGTACTTATTCAAAGCCTGCAGTGATTAGATGTCGGGCCCTATATTCACGCCGCACTCTGCGTGGTATTCCAATTCCATCTATATAAACAATTGTGATATTTTTTTTTGGTACAGCTGACCCATTTAATGGCAGCACATAAAAGCATGAGCAATTGGACTAGAGCACATTTCCCCCTCTGATCATAAGGCAGTATGGCTCACACGCATCAGTTCTCCTGCATGTTAGTGTTGTCCGCTGACAGCGTGACATTGCACCACAACAGCTCTCCCACATCCTGCCCCTGTTCTTTTTGCTGGATGCAGGTGTCATTTCCTATACATAAATAGGGTGATCAGGTTATGGCAGTTGGGGTGAACAGATAGTGCAAGGCGGTACAATGAGCAGGAGAAGTTGCTGAATAGAACTATCTGCGGGCACAACTGAACCCAGTTGGATCTGTTTTCAAGTCGAGAGGAAATGGAACTGCACCCAGTCCTGGCCTAGCAGCTGCACATTCCAAATCATCACAATGGTTGCGCCAGTTCTGTGTTTTTTTATTTTTATTTTATTTATTTATTTTTCGGTGTCAGCCTTTGGGTGAGTATAAATCTGAATCACCTGGTTGTGGGTACGACAACGTTATCACTAGCAGGTTACAGTCTGACCAGCCTGGTGAAGCTGACAGTCGGGTTAGTATAAGTCTTACTTTCAGTGTTTTAGGTGCCCTGTTTATCGCTTTTGCTTTTTCTGGAAGATAGACCCAATCAATCAATTCTCTTGTCCAAGCTGCATACTCCCATTTTGAATATAAGTTTTCTCCATCTGTACAGAGATGTTTATCAGAATATGTGTAAGATTCCCCATAGTCACCACATTTGGTTAGTTTACAAAAAAATCAAATTTCACAGAGAACCCTATTCTGTGGGTGTCTTTGATAATCAAGATAGAATGAGTTCCATTTGAGACATGTTGTTTACTTCTCTGTGGCTTCTGCACAACGTCATGGCTCCTGTCTTTCTTATCCAGACGCTCAGTTGGAGCCTGGGTGGGACGTTCAGCAGTGGCAGGAGGTATGGCCGTCCCATTCTGCAGATGTTGGAACGTGCTGTCTTCATACCAAATAAATAGGGAGCATCATGATGAGAGATAGGGGAAGTAAAAAGCAAGCAGTATCCCAGAGACCACAGAAGCCTGCTTGTCAAAAGGGATGCTATGGCTGTGATCTTATACAGAGTAATGAAAATATGTTCTTGTTTGGAACTAGAATGACCGATGCGTTACATATTTTGTGTTTTGAAATTAAATGAAGCTGTAGCGCAAGTTCAGCCAGGAAGACATTAACGCTTCCATTCACAAGCTGTTCCTCATCTTTCCTACTGCGCATGCTCAGGCTCATTTCCCACTGTTAGTGCTTGGGGCGGTCACCTGTAATCAGCTGTCAATCCAGCTGTTCACTTCCACCCAATAGCACGGTGCCACATCCTCATTGTTAACCTATCATCTTCGTGCTCTTCTTTTAAAATATGATCTTTCTCTGCCCTAGCTCTTTCATGCCTGTGATCTGCGCGCCCCTCCACCTCCCCATCACCGCCTCGCCTTGAAAGTATCGTCATCTTCTTCTCCCTCTCCCATGGAATTAGATCCCTGTCTGGGCTCAGGAGGCAGTCACCCTTTCCACATCTAAGAGCACATGCGTCACCGAAGCTGCGGTCTCTCTCCAACCCAACCAGTCGCGGCAGATGGCTGTCCATCACTGAGCCTGGTTCTGTCCGAGGTTTCTGCCTGTTAAAAGGAAGTTTTTCCTCACCACTATCGCCAAGTGCTTGCTCATGATGGGAACTGTTGGGTCTCTGTCAGTAACTCTTAAAGAGTATGGTCTGTATGTAAAGTGCCTTGAGATGACTTTTGTTGTGATTGGGTGCTATTCAAATAAGATCGAAGTGAATCGAAATCGAATCACCCATCCAGCTTCTCAGCCTCCAATTACCACCACCACCACCAGTGCCAGGACTCTGGGGGAGATTTATCCTGCGTCGGCTCGGATAGAGAATCTTCAATCAAGTCGTCTCCCCCCAGAGTCCAAAACGCCAAAGACTCTCTGTCAAGTTCTGTTATCAATATTAATATCATTTGTTGTAATGAATTATCTTCCTTCACATACTCGTCTCTCCTGGTTGAAATGAAACTTTGACTTCAAATGATGATGTCTCCCATATGATACAAATTGAAGCTTATATATGGAAATTGATATTTGATTTTTTTTTTTTTTTTTCACGCAACCAATGCAAAGTCTATCCTGTCTGAGTTTAAGAAGGAAAGTGTTACCCTACCTGTTAACCTCTAATGTCTCTGGGTGATGTTGATTTTTTCACTGAATCTTGCAACTGGGTGCACCTATTGTCTAACACCCCCTGCGTCAGGAAGTACTCTTGTTGATGTCACTTCCTCTTACATCAGACTTTCACCACAGAGACTGTAGGCTCACAGGTTCAGGTTTACTTAGCTTCAGACTCGGTTTAAGGCAGTTGCTGTGCCTTTTTTCAGTGTAAGTGTTTGATCCAGAAGCTTCTTCTTCTTCTTGTGATTTTCTTTCCGCTGTTGGCGTGGCCAGGAGGACCTGGAATGGTCCCTCCCCCCTTGGCTGGACCAGGTTTTCTTCTTGATGGCGTTGATGAACACCCCGTCCGCTGGAACAACGGCAGCTATTGGTTGCTCAAGCGACACTGTTGGAACAGAATTAGCAAAAGATAATTAGCAGATTGAACACTGTTGTTAGTCAAGTGTTTCTTCTGCTGCTTCATCAGTCTGAGTGAATGCTTTCAACTGTGGGATGACATTTCATACATCATTTTAAACGGTGACCTGTGCTTGTTGGAGTCACGTGCATATTCAACGTTACTAATGGTAAACAATAAATCGACTTTTTCCCTTTCTTTTCTCTCATAGTTTTCTTCAATTGGGACTTAATAGTTCCATTCACTCTTTCAACCACTCCTGCTATGCAGGGTGCTATGCAAAATGCTTCTTTTAATTTTATGTTTGGATTCTTGGCCATTATAGTGATAACATTATTAACTAGTAATCATTTGTGGAATCCCAAATTGTGCTATTATCTCTTCAACCAAAGCATTTATAACTGTTAGTGTGTCTACTACCCATCTCTACCCATTTAGTGTGCATGTCAGTTATAATCAGGCAGAATTTCTGTCCTTCACATCTGTTAAGTTCATTCAAATCCATACAGATGTGTTGGAATGGATACAGAGATTTTGGAAAATGTCTTCTTTTAGTGCTTAGATTACCTTGTGGATTATGCTTTGTACAGATTTGACACATTGAATGAAATTTGCTGAATAATTAGTCAATCCATATATTATAAATCCTTATGCTACTGCATGTACCTTCCCCCCCTTTGAGACATGACAACGTTCATGGCTCAATAATGCCGTACATCTGAACAACCCTTGTGGAAGGAGCGCTTTGCCATATGGGCATATCTTTGTCATTTAGTTTGTAGCGTAGGGGCTGGTAAGGTTCACACACAATTGTGATTGGGCGCCAGACAGGAGGATGATTCATAAAAAAAAATGAAAACTATAATCCTGTCAAATTTGTTTAAAATTTCAAGTGTGTATGAAACCTACAAAAAAATAAACCGGCGAGCTCAAACTCCTACCTACAAAATAACAATTTTAGAAAAAATCTACATGTCAGACTTAAATCAACTCAAAAAATATTTAATTCATAAATTATATCAATGTTACTCAAAAAGAAGCAACACGTTCACGCTACATAAACAAAATACAAGATTATGTTAAACAAAAGTATCACTTGTCAGATAATCAACCCAAAAAACATGCTAAACAAATTCCTTCAACACAGATATGGTCATATAATAACAATGCAACAATAATATTTAATTAATCAAAACCCCCAAAAAGGAATGAGGTATGTAAGGTTGTATGTGTGTGTGTGTGTGTGTGTGTGAGAGAGAGAGAGAGAGAGAGAGAGAGAGTGCAAGTGTGTGTGTGAGTCCAGTTCTGTTCTTCTCTCTCGGGTGTAGAGATACAGGTGTGTGTGTGTGTGTGTGTGTTTTAGTTCAGTTTAGTTCCATGGGTGTAAATGAGTGTAAGTGGGTGAGGGTGTGAATGAGTGTGTGTAGGGCTGGGGGCAGAGGGAAAGAGTTAGAGGGGGTGTTTAGGGTTTGGAGGGATTCAGGGGAAGCCTGGAGAGTGGTATAGAGCACTTAGCTTTCTGAAGGATTGTTTCCTCCCCGGGCAAGAATGGGGTCCAAGCATGCAGGAGATGGGCACACTCGCACTTTTTCCTCCTGCAGACTCCTGGGATCCTCCACTGCTCAGGCCACCAGTGTCCAGAAACTTCAATTGCGATCCAGCTGGTTCCTTTTCTTCTCCCCTTGGCTGCTCTCTTCCTTTTTCAGTATCTCTTTCATCTTTTGTGAGATTTGGTTGAACCTGGATTTCTTTTGTCTTCTATTTCCTCCACTCTCACTTCTCTCTGTTCTCCTCCTGGCCATGTGCTTCAGCCTCCCTTCCCCCTGATCACAGGTGCACTAATTTATCAACTCACCTGAGTTGTTTTTTTCTCTCTCTCTCTCTCTCTCTCTTTCCTGCCCCTCCCTTTCCTTTCATGAAGTAAAGCTTGTTTTGTAGTTTTTCTTTTCTCCTTTCTGCCACAGCCTTAAGTTAAACAGGACTTCATATATTTTGAATAGTCACAAAACATCAGATACTTTCTTCCAGGGTTTACCAACTTAGATTTGAATGTCTGCAATATTGGTAAGAAACCTACCATGCAACACAATATTATAGTTACTTTCTGTAAAATTAAAGAGC
>JBBMOC010001167.1:10000-12500 GCA_037975185.1 Centropyge bicolor | reverse complement strand
TTTGGTATATTTGGTTGAGAAATTTAAAAAATCAACTGATAATCAAAAGAGTTGATTCTGATGATCGAGCAGTCAGGTGATCAGGTTATACCTTCAGCTCTAGTTTCACACACACCTGGACAGTCAAGAGAACGTCCCATCAGTGTCCATATCGAGTTTCCTCCGGACATGAGAAGCCTTGTTCAGACTTTTAATGGACATGTTTAACCGTTGCATGTGTGTAAGAGAAGATTACAAACGTCTGCAGTTCAGTCTGTTCTGTGCACAGAGGAGATGAGGCAGTGTGGGCAGAACACAGAGAGAAGGATCTGCAGTGAGTTTCTCTATGAGGAGTCTACAGAGCAGCAGTGGAAGCCCGGCCTGTCACCACAAGTAAAAAGGCCATCATCTATCAGGTCCCAGGACTCAGTGAAAGCCAGAAACCCTGCTGTAGAATTTATTAGGCTGAGAACTCCCCCCTCCCTCCCCCCCTCCCTCTCTGTTCCTCTCTGTCTATCTACCTCACTCATTCCTTTTCCCTCTGCACTTCTGGTAATGCATTCTGACTAAATGGGTTCTGAGAAACACAGTGAGGAGTGGAGGAGGAGAGGAGGAGAGAGGAGAGGAGGAGAGAGGAGAGGAGGAGAGAGGAGGAGAGAGGAGGTGAGGTGAGGGAAGGAGAACAGGCCTGCAGCAGCTGACACAATCATGACTATTGGTACTGGAATAATTCATACAACGTACAAAACTCTCAAGATTAGCTTGAATTGATTATTTGCATTGAGAATATGATTGATTATTTTTCACTGAAAGTGTCATACATTTTTGAACAGCTGGTAGATTCTATACCAGTTGAATCATTACAGAATACAGTATGGGCCGGAGGATATGTGGAAAGAATTGATCATGATCATTTTTCCACACTGATCAATTGATTGATTTGATTGCACTGCCAGTTTGAAGATCATTCTGATAATGACTGAAGCCTGAAAGAACCACATGATTTATGAATTATAATAATAATAATAATAACAAGAATAATAACAATAATAATAATAATGATCTAAGCGTTGATGACAGAGCTGATGGAAAAGATTTGCTGTGCTTCTCATCTTGGTTGGCACGAAGCAGTAACCTCTGGGGCTGAAAACTGATGTCAACGCGGTGCCAAGTGTGAAACCCTGCAGTTCCTCCACTGGCCACATAGAGGCTGGCTCCAAAAGTGAGTCAATCACCATAGACCCCCATATTAAAATGCCCAACTTTACAACAGAAACAAACATGTTCACCCGACCTGGTACAATAAATGCTTTTCACCATTCATGACAACTGTTAAGGGGGGGGGGGGTTATGTCTCCTAGGCATCACTTGAGCTAATTCAAGTCACTGAGCTTGATCTCTCCATCATGTTTGTGGTAATATCCACACACATTCATCGGAACAGTTTGGGATTAAGTATCTTGCAGACTATGCAGACTGCCTGTGAGGATTGAACGTCACATTTCCACACGGTTCCATGAATGTATGGAAAGCATTACCCTAGATCAGAGGTGTTCAACTAAAATTTAAAGATGTCCGCCTGGAGAAAATATCTTGAGCCAAAGGTCCAGTAGATCATAATGTCTAACTATTTAATGTGATAAAGATGTAAGTAGCCTCGGAGATGTATCAACATCTGCATATATTACCTGTCAAATCAAATGAATTCAGGACAATTCCAATGTTTTTATTTCTGCTGTATGATAGACTCTCAGCTCCGTCCACATTGAGTAAAACATGTCCAAATGTTGGCACTGTGATCTGCCTGTTTCTGTTCACCCATCATTACACTGGACAGGCTCAGACTGTTGGCTCAGTCACTGATACATGACTGTACATGAACTGTATATAACAGTGACAGTGAACAGAGAGAAAACAGAGAGAAGCTGGTGGGATGAGGAGTGGTATGAGTGAGAGAGTGATTCTTCACAGTGAATGATTTAATGTGAGCCACTTGATGGAATGAAGTGTCTTCTCCATGAAAGCGGCGCCAAAGTTAAACCCTCCCGTCCGTTCGTCTGTTCGTTCATTGATTTCTCTGCTCAGCACTAGATTGCTATTGAATATGACTGGCACCAGGACTGTGTGTGTGTGTGTGTGTGTGTGTGTGTGTGAGGAGTGTGTATCCTGTGAACTGAAGTTCATTTGAGCTGCTGGTGGAAGATGTATTTTTTCAATGGCACAGATATACATGCATGTACAGACACAGCCACTGTGGTAGAGCTGGTGGAGCCTGAAATACATCTGCACTTAGTACCTGTGGTCCTTCTGCAACAAAAACACTCACTGCTATTCTCCACACCTCCGTGATGTGAGAGAGGGAGATGATACATTATTTATTTCTGAAGCTGTTTTGTATTAAGCACATGACACTCGCTGAGGAAAACATCACCAGTAATATCTCTGTCTATCTGTTCCTACATATGCACCTTGGTTATTGCAGTGATCCGTCTTCTCCGACGCTCACATCCTCAGTAAATAT
>JBBMOC010001167.1:0-5000 GCA_037975185.1 Centropyge bicolor | reverse complement strand
CACCCTCTGTCCGTCTCACACACACAGCACAAGCAGCAGAGTCAGACTCAGAGTCAGACTCAGAGTCAGACTCAGAGCGGGGCATGAAAGTCGCATCGCATGGCTCATTGTTCTTGTTGCTGAAAAACATGGAGGTCAGGATATGTTTGTGATTCTCTCATGGAAAATGTGTAATTTGTCAATCGATCAAATCAAGGAAATCTAAATCTATATCTAAGACTCGGAATGATAAACCTCCTTTTTTCATGTCGTCACTTTCTTTCCAAGAATTCAACCTCTGTATTAAAATCTGATTCTAGACTTCCAGAAAAATATTTCATCTAATATTGTCAAGACAGCGACAGACGTCAGTGTCCGAGGAAACTGCACGTGTGTAGAGTCAGAAATGAAAAAAAAAAAACAACTCAGACATCCTGGATTCATGTTGAAGATGTAGCTGGACGTTTGGACGTTGTATCCTAACGTAATGTTTTATAACTGACAATCATGTGCACACCTTCAACAGACCATAATCACAACTGAGAAGTTAGAAATAATCAGAGTAAATGCAGGAGATTATTTCTTTGTGTGACTGGGTGTAACAAGTTTCCAGTCAAAAGTAGTAAAAATGAATCATGGACCACTCTGTATTTAAGAAATATGACCAGTTCAAATGAACTCTTCGCTCAAAGAAGAAAGGAGCAGCAGAAAGACAAAGGTTAGGTTGGTCTCACGTCCTACCGTTGTCGCTGTCGGACTTGTTCTCATGCTCAGTGTCGGTGAGCGTCAGCACGGAGTTGGAGCGGCTGGACAGGCAGGAGCTCCTCCCGGATGATTTGCCCAGACCCCCGCGACCCCACAGCCGCATGGCGCGCTCCGGTGACATCACAGCCTGGCTGTCGGTATCCAGGTCCTGGGCCGTACCGACGGAGAAGCCGCGGTGGGGCAGGCCCATCTCGGAGCAGAAGGCCAGGCCCCGACGAGACGGAGGCTCGCAGATTCCCAACTGACGGAGACTGAAGTGCTGACCTGAAACAGACACAGTGTAAGAGTTTGGTTTTGGTCTGAAATTTAAATATGCTACTGTATATACTAATGACTATGTAAAATTACATGTTCCAGTTGAAATTATTGTTAGTTATTATAGACAGACAGACAGACAGACAGACAGACAGCTGAACCTGGCTGGCCTGGCTATCAAAATGTAATAATAACAATAATAATAATAATAATAATAATAATAATAATAATAATAATAATAATGATAATGATAATAATAATAATGATAATAATAATAACAATAATAATAATAATAATGATAATAATAATAATAATAATAGGTGGTGCAATTAGGGTGCAGAAACTCCTTAATATCATTATTTGAGTCATTTATACGACTATAAATGACTAAAATATGCAGATAGATACTATTTGCTCAGATCTAAATTATATAACATAAGAACATGAAGAACATAGCAAATTCAAATACATAAATCTTTATATTTTTATGTCTTTATATAAACAGAGTAAATGATGAAGGATGAGACTGATGTAATTTTGAATAATCAAAGACACATACAAAACCGACAGACGGATTATGGAATATGTTATTATATTATCTGGTTGGCATTTTTGAAATTAAGACAGACACAGCCACCTCACACTTCAGGTTTCAGAGCAATCAGTGAGTAAGCAGACGACTTAATGTTCTATCGTCAGCTATGGCTATGATGAGATTCCAGTTCAATATTGACATATAATTAATCAATATGACACTGGTCCAGTTCCACAAAAATACGTGTTCAAAGGGGAAATTCTCATGGGTTATAGAAAAACATTTTTCAAATTTCACGTGTAAACACATGAATGAAAAATGAAAATGAAATGAGACATAAAAACTACAAACACACGACAAAAATATTTCACTTCTCTGTGCAACAAAATATGCTTCCATTTTCTTTCCACTCATCTGTGTAGGTGTTATAGAGTTCAATAATGAGGTGATGAAATAAGACTGAAGGTGTAAGATAAGTGTATCTAAACTACCAATCTGCCTTGAAACTGAAACCTGCTTTAACATGCCAATTATTTTACTTGTTCTCATTATCAATGTAATGACAGATGCTTAACTGATGCAGGGCTGCAGACCTTTTTGTAATTACATGGCATGAAGCCTTTTTGCTCATGACATGAACAGAAAAAAAAAAGAATACAGGTCCCTTTAAAAAGAAACAAGCTTAATAATATGGGAGTTTAAATTGAGGTTCTGTGTCTATATTTTTTTTTAAAATTGCTTCTTTAATATTTGAAAATATGCAAACTGCTACTTTTCCATTAAATTTAATAAGTTATCAGGAGTAACTCTTTTTGGAAATGGGCTGAAATCACATTCCAATAACATGTGTGATAATCCTTTAAAATATAAATGAAAAGAAGACAAATAAATTATCTGCAAAATCGCAGTATGTGCCTCTTCATTTTTAATCAGCAAATGAAAAGGGAAATTATAAAAGCTTCCCATAATTAATGGCACAACAAGAGATAAGGAGTGCTGCCGTTCAATTAAAAGTTATATTAATTTTAAATGAGCTCCAATTAGGCCAGCAGTGAAAATGAAGGCGATAAGGTGATTGAGTAATTATGATTTTTTCATTTCTCAAATATTGACGCTGTGTTAATTGAAGCTGGAGAACAATGAATGCATTCTGTGCTTAAGCATTTTTTCATATTTAATGTACCATTTTGTTTTCTAGCCTTTTCACTCTTTTCTCTTTCTTTCACAAGACACATCGATGTGTCACTTTCAGTGATTCATTATGGCTTTCATTAGACATTCTTTATATTCAACATACCATTAACATTTCCTTCCACTCCCTCGTCTGACCTGCCATCGGACCATTAGTGGATTAAACAAGTTTAAAAGATCCAGAAAACTGTACATAAATACATGTCCATACACCAAATAACTAAATACCAAAACTTGTGGATAAATCAAATTAGGACTTCCATTAACACAGGACTGGTCAGGCATTAAATGAATGTGTCAATTAATGACATGAAATGCACAAATTAAAGCCCAAAGAAAGAAAATCCATATTTGGAAACTTATCTGTGACAAAACAGTTCACAACATACAGTACTGACAAATATAAATATGATCAAATCTAAGTTAAAGAAAAAGCAGAGCAGCAGTTACTGTAACATTTCAAGGATCAGCTGTTCAATTCACAATACTGAATTTCAATTGTGCGTGCGTGCGTGCGTTTGTGTTTGTGTGCGTGTGTGTGTCTGTGTGTGTGTTTGTGTGCGTGTGTGTGTGTGTGTGTGCGTGTGTGTGTGTGCGCGTGTGTGCGTGCGCGTGTGTGTGTGTTTGTGTGTGTGTGTGTGTGTGTGTGTTTGTGTTTGTGTGTGTGTGTGTGTGTGTGTGTGCGTGTGTGTGTGCGTGTGTGTGTGTGGACTCTAACCTTGTCTGTTATAGTCATCCTGCTCACGATGAACCATGTCCTTGTGCCCCTTGGTGGTGCCGTACAGTAACCTATCACCAGGACAAAAGCCATCAGCTGTGTTACCATAATAAAGCCGAGTCCTTCAGAATAAACTCAGAGACACGAACTGTGTGTCTTTGTTTCGCCCTTTTGTTGGCTTCATGTACCGAACCACTTTAAAAGTGCAACTGCAGATCAAACAGGACAGAGTGTGCAGCTGTCAGGAAACACACACAAACACTGTCAGAGGTGAAGATGGTTTATAACCACCTGGATCACATTTACTGTCACTGCAACCTGCTTTTAAAGAATGTCAATACAAACCCAACAGTTAGTTTCAGTAATGCACAACAAAGACTTCATGATCGTCAGATGACAACATTTGTGCTCCAACATTCCAAAGCTACAGATTCACATTACTGGCTTTAAATGAGCATAACATTCAAAAGTAGCTCGATTGTTTAATGTGCAACCTACAGAAAAAAACTCGAGTTAAAGTTCAAACTACTTTCATGAAACATCTACCATAAATACAGCACTGTTCCAAACTGAATCTGGAGCTCAACAGCCGACAGTAAAACACATTTTAATACTTTATAATATTTATGATCCAGTTCTAACCTGGTCTGATCTTGGTGCTGGTCAAAGGCCTTGAGTGTTTCACTGGAGGAGTAGGACTTCTGGGTGGGGACCCGGAGTCCCTGAGAGCCAATAGCACAGTCCTCACTGTCCCCTGATGAACCTGGGACAGACAGAGACACACACACTGTCAGAGCACTGTTTCCCACCAGGAAATCATATCCACATGTCATCATGTTCCATTCCACTGTAAACCAAACTAACAGGCTCACTGGAGACGTGCTGTATTCAGAAACCCTAAGAGGTAAATGCATGTCACTCATGATGAGTTTACAGTGTGTTCTTATGATGGGTTTTTTTTCACTGGTGTGATGTCAC
Source organism: Centropyge bicolor (assembly GCA_037975185.1). Lineage (NCBI taxonomy): Eukaryota > Metazoa > Chordata > Actinopteri > Pomacanthidae > Centropyge > Centropyge bicolor. The sequence goes on along the minus strand of JBBMOC010001167.1, from coordinate 579 downwards.
AATCACCTGTCTGTGGTGGATAAGCACAGGAAGGTGTCAGTGCCAGGAGAACAGTCATGTTGCTGGGTCAGTCTTTACCCCTACAGTTACATAACGCTCATGGTAAAATAGTTTGTGTAGTGTGAGCCCATCTCTCAGCAGGTACTGGACTCACTGTCCACAGCATGGAGAGCACCATGTATCATTCCACCTTAAATAAAACACATGTCCCAGAGAGTTCTGACCCGTGGCTCCAACATGTAGCACACCATGATGGATGTTTACAGTGTGGTAATAATCATGTTTATCAGCCTGTTGTTACTGTTAATATTACTAATAGCAGCGTCAGCTACAAAACTGACGAAGACTCATTGTATAAAATCACACATTTCTTCTATTATGCAAAGCTACTTTGATGCCTGAACTGATCGTGCTCTCTCTCATTGGCTGAGCAAAGTTTGGTCTGTCATTGAACATGTGATCATTTTAACACTCGGCTTGTCAACAGGAGGCTCTTATGACGATAACAGCACTAATACAAACATTACGTTACCTACTGAAAGCTTTGAGCAAGTGAGCAGATGAATGAATGAGTGAGCC